>NQII01009390.1:40992-53885 GCA_002778355.1 Clitarchus hookeri | reverse complement strand
GCGACGCAGCGGCTAGAGCTCTCGTTTCCCATTACGAGTACACGCACAGCATGCTTTCTTTTGCTCACACGTTTTCACAAAGGAGCCCCACCTCAACACCAGCCAATTCTTCACTTGGCCTCTTCGCCCTACATGACGAGGCAGGTTCGATTCCTGGCAGGTGCGCACTCAGATTTTCGCCCTTTCATTCCTCAAAAACATTCCTTACTCCTCAAAAACATTCCACATTACTAACAATACCACTTATTCCTAAAAATATTCCTTATAAGATTCTTTATTCCTCAAAAACATTCCTGCCTCAGTTTGTTCGTCTCTCAAACCAAATTCAGCCGACTTAAACAGCCTGAGAGAGGCACAATAATTCATATTTAACCATATCCCCCNTCGTCTCTCAAACCAAATTCAGCCGACTTAAACAGCCTGAGAGAGGCACAATAATTCATATTTAACCATATCCCCCCTAAATCACTTTCTCACACAATTGTTACTTAAAATAGACCGAATCTATTAGATTTTATACACCTCTGAAATTATCAGTTGCTCAGAAAATCTGTAGGGTATAGTTCAATAAATTAAAATAGCACATAAATATATTATCCTACTTTTTCCATACATTCAATCTTTGCAGTTCTCTGATGTTTGCAAATGATAGATAGTACACAATGGTTTCATTCGATGAAGCCCCTTTCCTTAAGTTCACTGATGATTGAAGATATCTCCTTACTGTGCAAGCCAATTAAATGTCTTAGTCGATCAACAAGTTCATAGGGNGTTCACTGATGATTGAAGATATCTCCTTACTGTGCAAGCCAATTAAATGTCTTAGTCGATCAACAAGTTCATAGGGGTTTTCTGGAAATATGTAGTTGGCGTTCTTGTCATCTTCTGCATTATTCACTACACTTTTTTTTCAGCAAAGCCGGTGGGGAGATGTGTGAGGACATAAAAAAAATCGCCACTATTTACACCGTCAACACTGTCTTCATTATCGTATCCATGGCGCTTCCCTTTCTCTGCAGAAGCATTGCCCACTTCTTCGTCAGCACAAACATCAACGAGTATCCTTTCCTTTGAAGTAGGAGTATCGCTGGCAACATTAGTCTTCACAGCTACTCGTGCTACATTATATTTTCGAAGTTCGTTAAGTTCACGTGCCAGTTTAGAAAGTATACATTTCATACGACACGATTGTATGGCAACACTGTTTGTTGCTAGTATTGGCCATAGTTTTCTTGCCTGATACCAAACAAATCTCTGTGCTCAATATAACGCTGTTTGTTTGAAATTAATACGTATATATTTGCCTGCATTACGTGTTGCAATTTTTGTATGTTTTTTCGTCATNACGCTGTTTGTTTGAAATTAATACGTATATATTTGCCTGCATTACGTGTTGCAATTTTTGTATGTTTTTTCGTCATCGAAACGAGGATGGCTCGTGATTATGAAACTCTTCTGGCGTGGATTCTATGCAAGAGAAAAATGTGCAACTTCACTTCCTCATATAATGAACAGATGTAAATATTTCTTATTCTTGTCTGCATACTCGATTCTCGTTAAATAGTAGCGTGAGCTTACATTTTATAGGGGGTGTGTAAGCTATCATAATAATAATATTATAGTTTCCATCCTTTTGAGACAGAGCGAGTTGATATTTAAAACAGGAANATAATAATAATATTATAGTTTCCATCCTTTTGAGACAGAGCGAGTTGATATTTAAAACAGGAACAAGGAAGTTCTCAACCAAGAAACCATCTCGGCATTCTCTTGAAGTGATTTTTTAAAAAAGAAGTTCAGCCAAACGAGTTAAAAGTCGAACGCGGTTCCCCATGAACATGGGCCACATATGGTGTTGACTTGTGTATGCTGATATAATCTGTGTTTATTATCCTATGAATTAAGGTTGACGTGTGTGAGAAATGAAAGCAAGCTGCTGGAGTGACAAGCCCCCTACGGCCTCCCCTCAGCACTCCAGCGGTCAGTGCGCTAGGGCAAAGACTAATTCAACAACTGGTGCAGTGCGGCTGGACGTGTGCGCGAGCTGAAACTACGACTGCATATTTCTCTCGTTTACTTCTGTAATGGGACTCGTATCCAATTCTTTACGTAGGCTATAGTCTTTATAGGTTTTTAATGCGTCTATCTGTCTCGCCTGCAAATTTGTATATTTCGGGCTTTGTGTGTGTGTTTGACGTATGACCAAGTGGAGAATGTACTTTTTTTTATTGTTATTTTTTTGTTTTACAGCATGAAAAAGCATCTTTGGTTTTACCGGAATTAATAAAAATATGACATTTGGCTTTTATACAAAAATAATAAAGGTAGTGTTCAAAACAGCATTTTTTTTTTTTTTCAAAAAAAAGTTGTACGTAGAATTGNAAAAAAAAGTTGTACGTAGAATTTATTTTCTAGGATTCTAAAGGAATTACCATTACTCTAAAATATCATGGACTCCTTAATGCACTGGCTACAATGTGCTCTAATTTTATCGCATACGTGATAACTTTCCTTAAATGTCTCGACGAAGTTGAAGGGTGGTGAATGAGAGCTGTATGAAATTGTATTTGAGGGAATTCGTATTATGGTATAAATCTGCATGGAGGACTAGCATCTCGGGAACAAAACTGTGTTTTAGTTATCGTAATTTATAAAGAGTGAATGCCATTTACACCTGCTGGATTAGATGCCGCACATATACATACAGATGTTCGCATGTCACTTTTAATTCTGCTAAAGTCACGTAGTTTTGCGGGGGAACTCTGGTGGGGGAGGCGGGGGTGTTTTTCGTGGATCACATATGACTAATAATGGAGCGAGCGCACGCGAATGTATGAAAATACGGTAATTTTGTTTTCCGGAGTTAACAGTTTTTTACAATTATGTATTTGTAGTGCGTGTACCTTTAGGATGGCGTCTTCTCCCGGTATATAATTTTTTTTCCCACAAAACTTTCCTAAACTTTCATTACTTGCGAGTATAAAGAGTTTTATATCCGGACACTGGGAGCAAGAAATATGGCTGCACGTGTAGTAACCATATGGATATTTTTTTTTCGCTGCCTAAATTTCTTAACGTACTAAATTTAAACTTGGGAGGAAATGTTATTTTAATTATGAGCGTCTATGCCACGGTGAGAGCGAATGCACGAGAACCTTATGTGTGCATATCTAGAACAGCGGGGTTAGCGAAGTGGTTTTAACTCTGTTATTGTGTTTTTCGAGCCATGGTTTCTTTATAGAAAGCGGTATAACGCAAGAAGTACATGGCACATAATTTTTTCCAACTTAAATTTTAAACAAATGTTTTGCTGAGGTGTGGGGCAAGCATGATTGCGCACTCGGTGATTGATTTAATCGTTAATACTTCTCCCGAAACACGCTCTTTGTATGCTTCTTTCTCGTGAGATATACTTCCAGTATGAGGTTTTATAGTATTTTCGTTATCTTGCCATTCGATTCTCATACCTTCCTGTCGTTGAATGTGGTCAGTTTTGCAGAGCCGCGTTCGAGCAATACATTAAAATATATTGGTGAAGTGTTTATGTGGAGAGCCAACAGCGATGTTTTTTCCCCCATTTGAGCTAAACATGTGCAAATATCTTTAGAAAACCCGCTCTCGTTGCGGGGGGATAGGTCTTAAGACTGTGGTGGAATGCAGCCTGATCCTCTACGAAAAAATTGTCATTAACCAACCTAGACCCTGCCACCATTCTTGGGCGTGATGGTTGCCGCAAGATGGTGGATAAACATCCTGAAACCTTGATTTTGTTGGAAGTACACTCATTCGATGCTGTGAAGGAGACTTGCGTGATGGATTGTGGCAGTTGAAGGTCCTACAGGTACGTACGTTTTTGCATTCCTCTGCATGTTATCACGCCCAGCAATTGCCATGCCACATTTTACACGCTTTTAATGTCACTCGATCTGCATTATTTGAACATTCTTACTTTTCGTGTTTTCGAACACATTTGGCCAACACAAACGAAGTGTTACGGTAACGTCACGTGTACTGAGTAAACGCCTTTAAAAATTAGTTGCGTGGTAATTATATATAAATTAAGACAACTGAGTTCAAATACCGTATTTTATGAGGTTACTTATTCCTCCAGAGTCTAGCTGGCCCAAAGCGATACTCCAAATTTGAGCAGATTTATAATTTCGCAGGAAAATATATGCGTATTACGTGTACGCTTGATAATATCCTGTGACCTGATGTAATTAAATATCTGAACTTGCCAGTCAGAATGCTCACAGACGAGGGGAGAGAGAGAGCGATCTGTCTCCTGTGGCAACAAACAAGAAACTGTGCCGAGCCACCGCTCATCATCAATGGAGCAAGCTCCTCAGCACGGTGGTAGTACCAGCCCCTTTTGATGGTGCTAAGCCGGTGCGGGGGGAGGACTCTTGTACACCCAGTTTGCTTGTTTGCGGTGGGTTAAGAGAAGCTTAACTCCCTCCCCACACCGCACCCTTACAATTGTTAGCACGAACCAAGCTCGCAGCTAGTTTTAAGACTTGCCAATTCGCCCCGGCAAGCCCTGGTACCCGTAACAACTCTGCCGAGGGTCGACATTGTTCTCATTATTTACTTTCCCCACACCAGCCCTCTCTGTCGGACAATGCTGAAAACAAGAGCCGTAGTGGTAACGGATTAAGTGAGGATGAATTATTGGTCAGACTAAAGTGGCTGGGTGAGAGGTGTCATAATAAATACTCAATTGCAATGGTACTTTAATCAGCATTCAAATGAAAATTTACTTTTACTATTGGTCGTAAAGTATTTAATAAGAAATATGTATTTAATAAATTGCGCATGTTGTCAGAGTCCCACATCATGCATGTCGTTATGCTGTTGATTGAAAAAAAAGTTTTTTTTAAAAATAGGTATTGAAAATCACACATTTCACAATGCCTATAATTAAAAGTTCCGACCGCTCGCCTGGTGGCTGAATTGTGGCATTAACGCCACCCGTGTGTTGAAAATAAAATCCAACATGGTGGGCACCGACAGCGCAACCTATACTTAAAATCATAAACAAATATGGCTGCCACCTGGTGGCTAAATCGAAAACTTGCCTGGTAGGAAAATTAATACACTAGCGCCACCTAGGTGTTAAAAACCTGCGAAAGCCAAGATTGCGTCGTCTAGCAATGTGTAAACAAGTGACAAACGAAAAAAAGAAACAATATGGTGTCTTCCAGCAGTGTATAAACTAATTACAAACGAAAAATCAAGATGGCCGCACACGATAGAATGAGTATGGGTGAGGGTTGGTGGGGTAAGGAAGATCTCCGTAAATGTAAGTTTTTTTAAATACCTTTTCTAATAATATTTTTAGTTGTAAAATTTTAATAATAAACTTATATCATTAAATTAAAAAAAGTTTTTAATATTTTTTATATAATTTCTTAGCATTTATTTCATAATTTTTAAAATAGTTTTTTATAGTTATTTTGGATGTTGTAAATTTTTTGGGGGTTGTTCAGGTGTAAGGTTACCGAGATCAAGGACAAGGTCAAGGTCACATGGATCCTAGATGGTCGCTGACCGACCGGAATGACAGAGCACGAACAGTTCCGACGCTCTGCCCCCAGGTCCCGATGTGCCAAAATCCCACAATCCCTCTACTTTGTAATAATAGTTATTAATAATTTAGGAGTTATTTGTACCTTAAGTTGCACACTGTTACCAGTTAGAATTTTGAGACGTTGGCAGATATGGTCACATTTTAATTATATGCAGTGGAAGAAAATTCTTTTGTAATAGTCTACTTAAATAAACTAACATGTCATTTTAAAGCGTTTATGCACGGCGTTTTCCTTAGTTCTGCCGTAAAACTTAATTACAATAATTGCCATAACATTTGGCAATGAGGGTTTTATTGCTACGATACTTAATGACGGGCGAAAATTTGAACCATTCACGTATTTATAGAGGAATGTTCGAGTTAGCGTGGCGCTTATATATTAACAAGAGGAAATAAGAAAAGTGTTATACTCTTCTGCGAATCTCAAGACAGCATTGCCAAAAATAAGTTCGGAAGATTATGCCATTTATTTCTAAAAACTAACAATTATGTCATCGGTGTTCACAAAGCGGCATGATCCAAATTGATATTGAATTATATGAAAGACGTACTACGGCCATCTTCTTCTTTGTCTTAATCTGAATTTTTTTTTACGTAATTGAGGTTAATATTATTGACTAATTTTACTGCTTTTAGAGAAAAAATTAATTTCCAAATTTTTATTAGGATGGGACTAGCGAAAGCGATAACATTAAACGAATGATTTAAGTAAATGTCACACTCTAATAAAATGTTCGCAGATTAACAATACTACTGTACACGCGTATTCAGAAATCATGACTAATGCAGGTTTTTTTCTCCATAAATTCATGGTAGCTTTCCTACAGTTTTTCATAACAGTCAAGTGGGTACTGAAGTTCTCAGATTTTAATAATGGCATTTCTATATTGGGCGCTTGGTAAGTGGTAAATTTTCCATATTGAATCAAGTTAAAAACTTTCTTTACCGCTTAGGAGGTTTGTCGAGCAATGTTTTACAGTGTACGTACAACTGTAAGAATTTCTTTACATTTTTTGACTTATTACAAAGCGTTTAGAAACATGAAAAAACATAGTTAAATGGATTTCAGTATGTTTTTTTCACTAGACAGCACGGGACTGTAACTAATAATCCAGGGAAATTATTTAGAATGTTTTCCTTTAAGAGGGCTCCAACAATGTTGCAATAGTTAAAACACGGTTTTTTCAAACGAATAAATACCGTAACAAGAGGGCTACATGCATACATTTCTTCTGCATATTTTGACACTTTTCGACGACCACATTTCAATTTCAATAACCAAATATATTATTTGGCAAAAAGTATCGACTTTAGTTTCTGACCTATAAAATATACACTACATTTTTCATAGTTACTTAAAAAATTAGCATAGACAACATTTCTTACAATGAGACCCATATAATGACCATGGTTGTCTCTTAGAGCATTGTAGTACCGATAAATATGAAATTTAATTAAAATAAATGGACAAGACGTGTTTTGGAATCACATATATATGAAGAAATGTGTGGTTTAGAAAGGCAAATCGATATGAAACATTATGCCAATACTTGTTACAATTTAATGTGGTACAGAACATCGAAGTACAAAGCAAAATTTATTAGACTTTATTCTGCAGTCTGACACTTACTGAACACTTCTGTATTATTTCTTCAATTTGGTGAAAAACAACAATAAATTTCGCCATTAAAACACATTAATCTTTCAAATTTTTAACCACCATAGGTGTTTAATCTTGCTCTTAATTTAGGGTTGAATCACTTTCTCTGTATGAACATCTCTATAAAATTTCAACTTAAGTTCTTCTTATGTTAACGAGCATAGTGCTTAAACATAAGTTTCTTCACATCGTTGACTTCGGTAGTTTTTAGTCCTAAAAGAACTATTACTGGTTTTATTTAATGAACATACTTATCGCCTCTGCAGATAGTAGTGCATATATGATGAGTCTGCACTGGAAAAAAAGATTTGTCAGTNAATGAACATACTTATCGCCTCTGCAGATAGTAGTGCATATATGATGAGTCTGCACTGGAAAAAAAGATTTGTCAGTGGCTAGAAAATCGGTTTGGTTGATGTTTTCCAAGGCGAAATTTTTTTGTTGCTAAAAAACAGATTGTGGTGCCCAATAACACATATATTGATAAGTACTAAAGCAATGTATTGCTCAATAACATATATGTTTATTGAAAAAAACGTGTTGGCTGCAACGAAATATTTATTTCGCAGCAACAGCATTCATGTTATCTACAGTAAAAAATTTTGCTGCGACAGCAAAACTACATCCTTTATATTCTGCGCATGCGCTTTGGCATATTCGAAGTGGCCGCTTCTCTCTGGCAACGACACTGGATTTGCCTGTGTTCTGTTTTTGCATCAGGTTACGAACTTATTCATGACAGATATTCTTATGTACTTATGAGCGGATTATGTCATTCCTTTATTCCAAATAAGTAAATGGTATACGTAAATGATTCCAGAAAATCAACTTTCCATGAAATTAATTGTGCAAGCCTGGCCGTGTGTACGATTTAATAGATTTACGTTATGCTGAAGAGCAAGTTAACGAAATGGCAACACACTGAGCTCAAAGTTGAGAGGTCCAAGGTTAAGATTCCACTCATGTCGAAATTAAATTTAGTTTTTAATTGTTTTTAGACCCTACCCACCTACAAAAGACCCTCAGCTGGCAAATGCCATTGTTAATTTTACTAACCACTATTTCTGCTATCATCATAACATTTTCGCTGTGACTAACGAACACATTACATACTACGAACGCTCTGAATATTTTGGTGAGCACAAATGTAATTTTGTAGTTTCCACTAAATACTAGAATTACATAATAATCTTGTTGGCACCGCAAAATATTTTGTCATGTCTATATTGAAAATAATAAATTTATTGTAGCCAAACATTTTTTTGGTTACCACAAAACTATTTTTTCAGAGTGGACCAATGCAATTTTTAATACGAGCTGTGCAGCTGGGTGGCTGGGTGGTTGGCAGGGGTCTTCGGCTCGACTCGGACGAACTCGGCAGTGTTCGGCTCGACTAAGGTGTGCTCGGAAGCCTTCAACTCGGCATTGTCAAATATACCCGAAAGTTCTTAGCAGTTATGACCACTAAACCTTTAAGCATATACGTCTGTTTCTGGTAAGCATATTGTTTTTAAAGGTGTAGGGTATGCCATATCGTAATAATCTGTATTTATTATACAATTAAAATTTTTTAATTAACAAATTATTTAAAATATTAATTTTTTTAATTTGCATCAAAATTGTAAAGGAGTATAGTAGAACCATGTAAAAATTTCTCATCTAGTCACTCATTTTTGGTCTTATTATTACACAATGTCAGAATCTACACATTATTCGCTGCCTCGAATGTTTAGTAATCATAAATATGCTTCTCAGGTAATTTTTCTCATCTTAATATATATGACTAATCCATGTATATCATACGAGTGGCGACCATTTGCACCAGTATGTTATAAAAATGGTGTGGATCAGTACCTATCCAAAATTATTAAAGGCATACTCTGTTAAAATTTAAATACCAATAGTGCTACGCCATTGAAACTTGGAACGTACGAGGCCAGTCTTATCTTTCATGCTCTTCTCAGACATCAATACTTCCATAAATCCCCAATCCTCCGCAATCCTCCTCACCAATCCTCGGCAATCTTTCCCACCACCTACAAATCTTTCCATCCATCCTCCGCAATCGTACTCCGCAATCCTCAGATATCTTTCTCTGTAATCCTCAGTAATTCTCAGAAATCTTTACCAATCGTCACCAATCCTTACTAATTCTCAGAAATCCTTCGCAATCCTCACCAATCCTCAGCAATCATCGGTAACCCTCGCTAATGATACGCGATCCTCGCCAATTCTCAGGAATCCTCTCCGCAATCCCCTGCAATCCTCCGCAATTCTCAGCAATTCTCACAAATTCTCCTTCAAAATCCTCACTAAACCTCAGCAATCCTCCTCACTAATCCTCAGTACTCCTCCTCATCAATCCTTACCAAACCTCAGCAATCCTCCACAATCCTCTGCCAATCTCATCAATTCTCACCAATCCTTCAATCAATCCCAATTTCTTGTCCGATCCTTTGATCAATCCTTTGGTTTATCGTCTGTCCCCACCCATATATACATATATAAGTTACATTCATTCACCAACTTACTCCAAATTTGTACAAGTCAACTGAATTAATGTTTTATATGTAGTCCACTGTCTGTGCATTTTTATACTTAAATCCTTCATTCATTTTCTCTATGTGGATATTTACTTTAATCGTAGAATGGTCATCAACCCAATTTAATGTTACGATGGTCAATAGGATAGTGTGTGGGGAAATGGCTGTTCTCCTCTCATTATAATGTAATAGATAAATTTGCGATGATATAAATTTAGTTGCATTTATTGAGGATTGTATCATTTAAAAATTCAGATGTATTAAAATTTTATTATTTAATTTGAAATTGAATTATTAATTTTAATAAGTAGTTAAGTTATCTAAATAACGTAACTTGCTGTTAGATAATACATGTTTATTACCAAATATGTTTATTATTATGAAACATCCGATTGATTCAAGTAACACATAATGATACACGAGGCTGTCTGTTACAGTAACGTAATTGTTGTACTAAAACTAACCAATATTTAAATAAATTTTCTGATACCAGGCATCTTAGTGGTTTACATAGGTTTCCAGTTTTTTTAGTATTCTTATATGTCGCGCTGGAATTAGAGAAGTCACAGAAATAGGGTGGTGATATATAAATGGGCGCGTAGTGGAAGGTGGAAGGGCGTAGCCCCCTCCTCTTATATTCCCTACCAGCGCTCGCTGCGAGGTTAGACGGTGCAGGTAGCTCGGAGGTCAACATCGAAGAGAGGAGGTCATGATCTTCTGCCCACGAGGTGCCTATGGAGGCACAGTAGATGATTAATATAGGATTGGGAGGCTGTGCTTAGTCCTCAATACTAGTGCCATATTATTTAATGACCCCAAGTCCAACTAATGAAGAAATTTTTGTTAGACTTTAGTAAGTAAGATAAATAGTGTTTAATTTGCATGAAGTAATTTTGCGTGACTTGTAGAGTTAGCGTAGAATTATTGAGTTAAGTTATATATTGGGTTAAATAGGCCTTACGAACAGTTGCACTTGGAAGTAAGTTAAGAATTTACTGATGGCATTATATTAATTTTAATTGTTTAATCGTGGTGCAGTTTCTTGTGAATAATACAGTATATATGATAAAGCTGCAAGGCTATGGATAAAGATGGAAATACTGTTGCCAATATGGATTGGAATGTTAATATCTTAAAACCCATAATTTCCTTACGTAGGTGTTGAAAAATGTTATGATAATGTAATCCTGGAAAGCCATTCATAATTGAGTATGGAAGGGATGAATCTTTTCAAAGTGATAAGAGTAAAATTTTTCTTTTATTAACTAATTGTTTTAGATTGAATGCATTTTAACTAGAAATTGAGTTGGTTTTAAACAGACGTACTTAGTCTAAGTGATGAATGTTCTTTACTCTTGCTAAGTTATAAGAGTAGTAAGATGTAGCGTGGATCCCCTTACAATGTTGAATATTATAATATAAAACATTTGTCCATAAAAAATTCCACCTGTTGTGAGAGTGTTGTTACAAAGTTAAAATATTTCATTCAATTTGAATAAAAAAATGTTATTTTCCAGTATATCCCTTCTAGTTTACATTTTTAACGTAACGACTACGAAATACACCTTGTAATTCATAATAACCACGAGAGTCAGAGAACTATGTCAACATTTACAATAACAATAGATTAACTAGACGTAAAGAGAAAGAGGTATTTTCAGGTCAACATTGAGAGTAACTATCATTGCATAAGAAGAGGAATGGTCCCCCCTCCACACCTTAACATGATGCCCACAGTGCGGGATATTCATGGTCCCCATCTCACCCAACCATTGTGATAACCACGTTATGGCATTGTAACAATAATACACAAACAAATTAAAACTGTTTTATTTAATTTTAAAAAATCAACTCTTATTTAAACATTACAATTTTACGTGAAAGCATTTCATCACATCATGCGATATGATCTCTGACCTTATGTTCACTAATGATTGAACATATCTCGTTAATATGTGAGAAATCTTCATCGTGTTGCAAAGCGATCAAATATCAAAGTCTATCAACAAGTTCATTCAGGTCTTCAGGAAATATGTAACGAGTGCTCTTAGCGTCTTCCGCCTTCTTCATGTCGTTCGTTGCAGCAAATGTGGTGGAATGATATGTCAAAGCATCAGGAAAATCGCCATCATCTTAATCATCATGTTTAATTTCATCAATTCTGTCTTCATCTCCATCTTCACCTCCTGTTTTGTAGTCTATATTGAGTTCATGTCATATCTCGGAAAAGAATTGACATACTGATGGTGATGACTTTGCGACTTCTGCTACAAAGAAAAGTGAACTCTACTGCACAACGTAGGTTACTCATTCCGTCTTCACCAATAACTGTCTTAACATAGTCGCCTTTAGAATCAGTACTGGTCGATGCAGCAGGCGGTATTGACGGCAACACTTGCTAGTTCTCAAAAGACGAATCCTTCAGAATTGCAATGTGGTTCTTCAATGTATCGCCTTACATAATCTGCATGCGGCCACTGTCGTACAATGCCGTCATGCGAAAAGGATTCCTCGTACAGGCGGTTCTCTGATGTCACCGAGCATTTTGGTAAAAGGTGAAAACGCTATCGCAGTATCTCCGCCGACTACTATCAAGTAGTGATGCAGGTGGCAGCTCCATGACCGTTGAGGTCAAAGACAGGCCTTCATATTCGCAGTTTATTTCCATGTATTGCAAAATAATACTTTTTAAATCTATGTCAACATCTCAACGTCTGAACAACAATATAGAATACTAGCTGACCCGGCAAACGTTGTTTTGCTGTGTCACTGGGAGACACCTGGTGGGAATAAATTGTAACCTAGATCGATAAATGATCGATGATAATTGATCAGTTATCGACCTAGGGTAAAATTTATTAAATTACTAATATCGCTATAAAAAAATAAGGGTTAGTGGTAGAAGGGTGAAACTTTAGGAGGGTATGTATTTTTTGATGCCACATCATAAAAAAATTAAAAATTAAAATTTTGTTCAAACAATAAAAAAAAATTGTTTGGGGGTGGCCACCCTTATTACTTAGGGGTGTAAAAAATAGATATAAATCTATTCTCAGACCTACCGAGTATACATAAAAAATTTCATAAAAATCGGTCCAGC
>NQII01009390.1:2029-40900 GCA_002778355.1 Clitarchus hookeri | reverse complement strand
AAAATAAAAATTTTGTTCAAACAATAAAAAAAAATTGTTTGTGGGTGGCCACCCTTATTATTTAGGGGTGTAAAAAATAGATATAAATATATTCTCAGACCTACCGAGTATACATAAAAAATTTCATAAAAATCGGTCCAGCCGTTTCAGAGGAGTTCAGTGACTAACACTGTGACGGGAGAATTTTATATATTAGATTAAGAGATTAATGAAGCCTTTAAATATATCAAGAAGCTACTGATATAACTATTGAGCTTACTTCCCTCAACTTTGGTGAAATTAGTTTTTTAATAATTTCTTAAAAGCTGAGTTGGTTAGAAGGACTTGAATTCTCTTTGAAAGCAAGCCCTTTACAAATGAAACCAGAAACTTATGCAACAGTAGTGAGACAATTACAAATACACACATGCCTTACCCGGGACTTGAAACTGTAAGTTACCGTTCAATCCACTGCAATACGGAGGTCGGATCCGGAGCATCAACTTCGGATTTATCAGTCTAATGTTTCGAATGATAAAGTTTACTAACATAAAATATTTGCAGTGCATTTATTTTGAAAATACGTAACTGGACCACATAAAACATGTAAGTTTACATGGCCTACCGTAGCGCTACTTGTGTGAAGAATTTGATTAAAACGTTGGTTTAGGCCGTGTTATATAACACAAACAATTTTATTTTCTTATTTGATGCTATCGTACAAAATTGCTACAAAAAGAGGCTCTATATACAATGTTTCTAATGCATACTTTCTACATACAAATTCTGGTTGCATTTAGTTAAATTTTTTAATATTTTTGTCATAATTACATTATGATTTATGAAGCTGCCATTTTAAATATCGTTGTCTGACCCATTTAAATCATGAACGTTTACATGGCCTTCTGTAGCATTTATGGTTAGCACAGTTTGGTATAAATAACTTTAAGGTTTCCATGTAACGTTTAGTGGGAATTGGTTTATTGGTTCTCCTGATATGGTATAAAACCTCCATAATATTAACGTGACAATCTTCATAAATGGAGGTCAAAAAAAGTTATTTAGTAACAACCATGATTATTATATACTTCCAATATACAAAGTAAAGTCAAAATAGATTACATAGTTTGGTAGATATAACCACAAAACAAAAATGATTATATAGCCGCTATTCTGAAAATAAGTATGCCCTACTTAAAAAAAAATTGATTTTTTATTATTATGGCCTATCACAATACAACATATCAGTCAAATTTTGTAGTAATGAGTTAACTATTTCCCAAGATACGAAATCAAATATTTAGTTTTTATTGGTAGGGCTACCTTACAAAATGGCAGAGAAATGAGGGTCTGCATAGACAAACTTGTTGTAATAGTTTCTGCCAGCATACGAAGTTCAATTTGAATTTGTTTCGTTAGTAAAAATTAGTGAACTCAAATATTTATATAGTGCGCCAATTTGAAAAATAATTGCCTGACCTACATAAAAACATACCAATTTATACCACCTGCTGTAGTGCTATTGCTTTGCCAAATTTGGAAGTAATCTGTCAATAGTTTCTGGAAATATGAAAAAAAAAATATTTATTTACTCGCATGGCTCTATCTTACAAAATGGCGGACAAAATATTCTCCACTTGTATAGCATTGATAGTTGTAATATCTAATGCTAGCATAAAAAGTTTAGTTGAATTTGATTACATGCTTCCGACTGTATAGCATTCGTAGCTAAAATGGCTGTGACCACCATTTTGAAAATAAGTGCCTGGTATGCTTAAAACATACCATTTGACATAATCTGTCTCTGTTCTACTTGTTTGCCAAATTTTATAGGGAATGGTTAACCCCTTTCCGAGATTTGACATGAAAACTTCATTTTAATCGCATGGTGCTATCATAAAAAATTGTGTATAAAAGAAGCTCCATGTATATACAGTTGATAGTTGTAATGTCTACTGCCAGCATACAAATATACATTGGGATTGATTACATAGTTTTGGCTATATAGCATTCGAAGCTAAAATGACTCTATAGCCGCCATTTTGAAAATACGTTTCTGACATGCTTAAAACATATTAATTAACATTAAATTCTTGTAACAGAAACTTTTAGTATACAACATTTGGTAGAAATTGGTTTAATGGTATGGCAGTTATACTTATTAAGCATAAAACATTAATACGGTCGCCATTTTATAAATAAGTAACTAATCTAGTTTAATCACCTACGTTTACGTGGTCTACCGTGGTATTCCTTACATGCCTAATTGGGTGAGAATTGGCTTTATTGTTTTCGAGATATAAGGTAAAATATTTATTTTTTAAATAATTGCTATTTTCCTAAATGGCATACCAACAACAATATCCATCTAAAAAATTTATGCTCACGCAATGGTCTGCCAGCATATACAATTTGTTTAAATCGGTTGAATGTTTCCCGAAATATGACATATAATCAACATTTCGAAGAGGCCGACTTTTTGAACGTATATGCCCGACGTGGACGATAACTATAAAGGCCAGGTGTCCTTACAAAGTATTATATGAGTACCAAGTTTGGTGAAAGTTGGTTTGCAGCGTTAAAAAATTGAGAGGGGAAACACATATGCACACACACACACATACACACACAGCTACACATACCTTAAGACACACAGACAGTAAAGTGATCTCATAAGCCTTTCTTTCCTACAGAAATTAGGCTAAAAATTGCACGGACTCTGGACTGCATTCAAAGCATTAATTCTAACTAACATGTTCAAGTGTGGAGACAGTTAGGAATGAACATAATTTCTATATGTTTGAGTAGGGACAGGCGACAAACATAAGAGTTGATATTGGGATGGAACTAGCGATTGGGATTGATTGAAGTATTAGTGAGGTTTGTTGAGGATTAATGAGGATGGCGGAGGATTGTGGCGGTCGATTAATAAGGATTGCTGATAAGGATTGTGAAGGATTAAGGAGGATTGCTGAAGAGGATTGTGAAGGATTGTGGAGAATTGGCAAGGATTGCTGAGTAAGATTGTGGACAATTTCGTGAGATTGCTGAGGATTGTGGCGGAGGATTGCAGAGGATTGCAGGAAGATTGCTGAGGATTGGTGAGGATTGTGAAGTATTGGTGGGGATTGGTGAGGATTGGTAAGTATATGTGATGATTGCAAAGGATGATTGCTGAGGATTGCGGAGAAGGATTGCGGAGGAGGATTGCGGAGGAGGATTGCGGAGGAGGATTGCAGAGGAGGATTGCGGAGGAGGATTGAGGAGGATTGATGAAAAGATAAGAATGTTTATGGAAAGATTGCTGAGGATTGGTGAGGAGGATTGCGGAGGATGGGGGATTGATCGAAGTATTGATGTCTGAGAAAGGCATGAACGGTAAGGCGGTTTATAACACGAGCTGTCCTCATACGTTCCAATTCTTAAGGGCCTAACACTGTTGGTATTTAAATAATAGCCAGATTTGCATATATAAAGTGTTGGAAGATGCTGACCCATACCATGATTATAACATACTTGTGCAGATGGTCGTTACTCGTAGGATGGGCTGGAATTGGTTATATATACAAGAATTTGAAAAAATTTAAGTAGCATATTTATGACTACAAAACAGTCGAAGCAGTGAAAAATGTGTAGATTCTAGCATCGTGTAATAATTAGACTCCAAGAAAGGAGACTAGAAATGAGTAACTCAATGAGTGACTTTTGCATGTCTTCGCTATACTCTATGTACAATTATGGTATAAATTAAAAAAATTAACCAACATTTTTTAATTAGTAAAATGATTTTTATATGTGATAATAAATACAGATTATTACGATTTGACATACCCTATGCCTAAAGAAACTATATGGCTACCATAAACATACATTAATGCTTAACAGGTCAGTGGTCATAACTTCTGAGTACTTTCAGGCACATTTGACAATCCTGAGTCGAAGACTTCCGAGCACACCTGAGGGGAACCAAACTGCCGAGCTCGTCAGAGTCAAGCCATAGACCGCTCCCAGTCGCACAGCCGCCCAGTCGAACTATTTGAATTGAATAATACATTATCCCAGCCTCATCATACTACTGCAGATATACACTGAACAGCCAAAAGAAACTTGTACACCTGCCTAATATCGNCCCCCCCCTCCCGCAGCACGCAAAAGTGCCGCAAGACGACGTGGCATGGACTCGACTAATATCTGAAGGTATGCAGGTATGCAGGAGGCAATTCATACCATAAATCCTGCAGGGCAGTTCACAAATTCAATTTGCGTCAATTTCAGAAAGGGATGCACGTCTGTCACGTTTAATGATTCTCGTCAGTCGTCGTTTGTCCCTTTCTTTCACGATCTTTTTCCGGCCGCGCGATGTCGAAGATGTGATGTTTTACCGGATTCCCGATATTCACGGTACACTCGTGAAATGGTCGTACGCGAACATCCAAATGTTATCGCTACCTCGGAGATGCTATGCCCCATCTCTCGTGTGCCGACTATAACACCACTTTCAAACTCACTTAAATCTTGATAATCTGCCATTGTAGCAGCAGTAACAGATCTAGCTGCCGACTGCATCGCGTTTCTCTGATTGGTTCCATACCACTGTTATTTGCATACGCAAGCCTATATTAGTTTTTTTTAGCTCTTCAGTGTATTTACCTTTCACAAGTTACTTCTATAATTGAGCTAGCCTCGAACAACAATTTTACCTTCTTTTGAATTTTTTCATTATAAACCTTTCTGTGGTATACAATTTAGGAATTCCGTGAACTTGTAGGTTGCACAACTTCTGGATAAATTACAAGGCTAGTTTTGCAACGGAAGCCATAACGGGAAAGAAATGTTTCGGAACGTTAGCTGCTCAAGCCTGTGAATAATCTACTGTGGGCACGTTTGTGACTTTTAATAATGACATCTTGTGATCACCTTGAAAACTATACAGCACTAGCTAGAACTCACTTTTCTATGGAGGTGGACAAACGAGTTTTGGAACTGGACTACTCAAAGTGTTAATTAACGGCTTTTTTATAAACGAAACAGCAGTTCACTTTACTGTGAAAGACACGAAATATTTGGTTACTTAAACACAGGTGGTACTAATGGAACGAAATGTTTTAAAAGGAGGAACCTGCTTCCATTGGTTTTATCCAGGAATGTCGGAACTTGGGAATGGGGAAAATCGATACATGCCAAGAGGGCTGCAAAACTTGGCAGACCTACTATTGTGTTAACACAACCTGATTAATATTTACTTCTATAACCAAGCTTCATATGACAATCATTTTAAAGGAAATTTATGTCGGCATTATTATAATTTGCACGCGGTTTTCTAGCTATCTAAAATAATGCACAAACTCTTAAGTATTCAAGAAAATTATCTGATTATTAGGAATGAATACAAATAAATTTTACAACAATAGCTAATGGAATAATAATTCTCACTTTTACCATAAAATCACCGAACAACTGAAGCTGTAATAGCATTTGAGCGTTTAATGTAGCAATCAGAGTATCTTAATAATAACTATCAAAAAATTGAACTAAATAACATTGCTAATTATGATCTTATGACTCTGCTGCTAACTGTTAGGGCTCCATATATTGAGATTGGAGTTTAATATTGGTTGAAGCGGAGATTATATACGTAGGAAGACGTTACGCATCTTACGTACATTATATCTTTCATTTCACTTTGCCTCCTGGCTTTCTTACCAACATTTTCCACTACTGTGTGTCCAATGTCACAATCGTCTTCAACGAGAACAATTCTCTGCAGCGTG
Source organism: Clitarchus hookeri (assembly GCA_002778355.1). Classification (NCBI taxonomy): domain Eukaryota; kingdom Metazoa; phylum Arthropoda; class Insecta; order Phasmatodea; family Phasmatidae; genus Clitarchus; species Clitarchus hookeri. The sequence continues at coordinate 35,150 of NQII01009390.1, read as the reverse complement.
ATTGGTACTCATAAGCTTATATGCGTGTCATAGCCAGTTAGGACGCCGTGATAAATTATTAAGACTGCAACTCCGAACAGCACTATCTCATACGTTTCTGTTGAACTAATCCATTTCTCGCCCATATCTCTTGCATTATCTTCACCGCTGCACTTAAAACTACTCCCACAGTGCAATAAATAACCGGAAATAAATTTGTCAAAGTTATTATTTGTTTAAAAGCTTGGAAGTTTTTCCCGTTCTTTAGTAAAATTTATATTGTGCTTTTTAAAAGCGGGTAAAATGAAACGCGCATTTACGTACTCTTTACGTTCCCGCCAATCTAGAGTTGTTATCGACGCTTGAAGCCAAAAAGCGCGGGAGCGGTAAGGGCGACACTCCCACGCTCATTAAGTGCGCAATCGCTGCTACGCCCACGGGTCTGAACTGGCGTGCGGTGTTCAAGTCGTACTGATTGTACCTACGTGGCTTTAGGCGGTTACCCTATCATTTAATGAGTGGGAAGTTAGAAGCTGTGTTCCGTGGAAAACCCTATACTCGTTTCACTGGATGGAATTCACCAAGAATAATTTAAACTAAAACGGTTTGAAATCATTATTTGTGGCCATGTTGAAGAGCTTCCAATAGTATATGCAACAAGACTAGTTTTTTTAAAGCTGTATTCCGCCCTAGTCTGAAGTGTTGTTTGTTTTCGTGCACAAACATATTGTGCACATGTGAAATAGTTAGTTTTAAAGACGTGTCTTACAAACATGCTGAAACTTAGATCGTACGCAAGGCAGATGGGCGCCTTAAGATTTGTTTTAATTCAGAATAAAAGCCGCCCAGGTGAGCTAATATTCACACATTAATGTTGTTACCCGCGGCCGCTTCGCCACTGCAGTATCCCCCACCTCCCAGGTGGACCAAGCATTAATCACCCCTAATGATATCAGCGGTTCCCATTGGAGGGGAGGGCGAGCCACCACACAGGCCACGATAGCGCCTCCGCAGCTGACGTCATTCCCGTCCGCTGGAGGAGTTGACGACATGAAGACACTTCGCGAATTTTCTTGTCATCACCTCCATCGACGCGACTCGAGGTGCGAAGAACTTTCTAGGCCAGGTCATCTTAGCTATAAAAGACGCGGCGGGCCTATATGTCGGCAGTTTTGCTGTCGAGTGCTTGCAGCAACTAAGGCGACTCTGGTGATGACGGGGGAGAGCAAAGAATGGGACTGACGGTTTAGACTGTAAGAAAGTGCATGGTATTTGTTTGGTGAGTGACGGACATTTGGGCAGTGTAACTGTATGGTAGTGGACATTTCGATCGCATATTTGTATTTACTGAGTGAATATCAAGTGGCTGTAGGCAGTATAAAGATAGTGATTAGTACTTTGATACTAAATGAAATTAACATAAAATTACGCACTCAGTAATAAAATTAACTCATGTTGATTGCAGGGGAAGGCAGTTGTATTTTGCAAATAAAATAGTTATACATATCCTGAACTACAGGTACAAATGCTGTGAGGTTATTCCCTATGCAAAATGGGATAGCAAACAATATACGAGCAATGTCATACTGTAACTCGTAAGGGAGGTAGCCACCTTTTAAAATCGATATTTCAAACGGCTGTACCGGAAAATAATGAAACTTACATGATATGAAAGAACCATTCTGTGAATAAAGTTTTCTCTAACCAAGACATGAAACCTGCGAACAGTTGTGCGTACTTTCATCTCCTACACTGAGACACTAGGGGGTGGTATGTTAATATCTTACCAATATGTGTGTAACCATCGCGTATTTTATAAAGACGTCATAATCATAAGTTACTGCACGGAAACACGTTACCTTGATAGAACACTCTCAGGCAAACAGTATTCGAGACAACGGACAAAGTTTGCAAGGGTTCACTTGGTTGCCTGCCAGGTACACAGTCCGCGGTGCAAGGCAAGTCGTAATACGTAACTAGGCAGTTGAGCGTGCAGCTGTGGGTTAGCACCGCTAGCGTGTGTGACAGGGTTGGTTGTTGGTTCGCAACATGGAGAATCAGTACACGTGAGCAGAAATGGCGGATATGCATCTCGTTTATGTTGCCGTGGGTGTTACCTCTATAGCAGCACAACGTCTGTACGAACAGGTATTTCCAAACAGACGCCATCTAGTTCATCGGATGTTCACGTCTGTGGACAGACGGTTGTGCGAGACCGGAAAATTTACAGCAAGCAGGTATGACACCAGCGTGATACGCAACGTCCGGACAGCCAGGTTCGAGGAGGAAGTGGTGAAACTCATCGCCGATTCGCCTTCAATTATTACACATGGAATCGTTCGCACAATGCATACGAACCACTTAAGTGTGTTGAGAATTCTGCACGAACAACAGCTACACCGTATCATCGTGAAAAGGTGCAAGTCCTATATCCAGCTGATTTCCAGCCACGTGTCGATTTCGCTCGCTGGTTTCTGCATCACTGCACAGACGAACATGGCTTTCCTCGCTACAATCTGTGAACAGACGAGGCTGCTTTCACGCGCAATGGCGCTCTCAGCAGTCGAAACAGTCACGTTTGGAACGACGTAAATCCACATGCAATGGTTGAATACCACCATCTAGTGACATTTGTTGTTAACTTCTGGGCCTGCATTGTCGGCGGTAACGTCGGATCATACTTCTTGCCACCACGTTTTGACTGGGCACCTTTATAGTGTTTTTAGAGGAGATACTGTCCATTCTGTCGGAGGACGTCTATTTACACACACCCCAGCGTATGTGGTACCAGCACGATGTAGCCCCTGCACACTTCAGTTTGTAAGTCCGTCACTTCCTTACCGCTATATTTGGTGATCGTTGGATAGGCAGAGGTGGATCAGTGAGGTGGCCCCACGCTCCCCAGACCTGACGCCCAACTAATTTCTTTATGTGGGGTCATCTCAAGGAATTGGTATACGAGACCCCGGGCAACACGGCAGCTGAATTTCGCACCCGGGATTACTGATACCTGCACTATCATTCGTAACACCCCACACACATTTTTGCCCTCTTCAGACAGTCGAGTTTGCGTAGCTGTCGTTTGTGTATCAAAGCTGGTGGTCGCCACTTTGAAAAGTCATGTAAAACACACACACACGAATGATTTGTAAGGCATTTTCTCCTGCAGTTACCTTCTACTGTCTTCCTCTTTGAATTAAAACTACCCGAAGAGCCTGTACTATACAAACATGCTGCCCTGTCCCAATTACCTGCATTCACAGACGGCAGTTAAGCCGTGTTCGTACGACCTGCCTTACAACGCGGATTACGTACCTTGCAAGCAACCAAGTGCACCCTTACAAAGTTCGTCCGTTGTCTCGAACACTGTTCGCCTGAGAGTGTTACATAAAGATGACGTGTTTAAATGCAGTAACGTATGATTAGGACGTCTTTACAAAATACCCGACGGCTACACACACATTGGTATGATAATAACATGCCACCCTCTAGTGTCTCAATGTAGGGGATGATAGTACGCCACAACTGTTCGCAGGTTTCAGGTCTAGGTTAAAGAAAACATTATTCGCAGAACGACTCTTTCATCTCATGTAGGTTTCACTATTTTCCAGTAGAACGATTTAAAATATAGATTTTGAATGGTCGCTACCTCCCTTGGGTAGGCCATTGTTCGTCTGTTGTTTTCTATTCCATTTTTCACAGGGAATCACCTCGCAGAATTTGTACTTGTAGTTCAGAATCTTTATTAAAAGGTTATTAAGAAATTATTGTTATTTATCTTATTAAAACTTCCATTCTGCACAAACACAGATATGCTCTAAGCAATCTGTAACAATAATAAAATGTACAACCAAAAGGGCTCACATATAAACTACATTCATATCTGCGACTTGTCTAGCAAAACCTAGGCGGTTGGCTAAACTTGTCAACCAGACATACGCGTGGGTGTGCATTTTCGTATTGTGCACGTAGCGTGTATCATGTGATAATGCGGGATGTTTTCAAGATTGTTTATTTGTATGTTACATGTTATAATACCTCAGTTAAAAATAAGTTACCTAACCCATGAGACCAGAGTAACCCAGTGACATTTCCACTGTAGCAGTTACTGCGAACAGGCAGCGGTAAGGATAATATGGGGAACTGTCACATCTTTGGTGATAATATTATTATTTTGCATTTTGCTGCAAGCACTATTTGATATGTTGCAAAAAGAGAATATCGATACATTTGCACAGTTATCACATGAAGATGAACAGAAATCAATATTCCAAACAGTGAACATTATTAAGTGCGTAAATTAGTTTGATTTTGGTTTGTCATTTTAGTCACTGTTTAGTCATTTAACTTATAAAGTTATTGTAACCATTTCAATGGGCGCATAGAAGTTTACCGGTTGAGTTTGTTTTTTCATCCTTTTGGGGAGCGTGGCTTCTTTGAAGTTCTCCGTAATCGGCGGACTTCTCTTCGAGCGCGTGACGTAATTTAAGAGGATGAAACTTCTGGTGCCAATAAGAGAACGGACATCGTCTTGTCCACGCCATCTCCTCGTCTCCTTCGCATAGTATCCGTCTTCATCCCATTTTCTCCCCTCTACCTTGTGATGGCGTCTGTGGAGGGGCGTTGGAGGGAGGGAAAAAAAGACAAAGGTATTTTTGTTACCGTAACGACATTTACGTCAACACAGTGAGGTCAAGGTGGGAGTCGCAGGGTTGATAGGAAAAGGGGGGTTGTTTTTCCCTCTCTTCCTCGCGACACCCTATCGACCCGGGCGGCGGCGCCGGGTGGGCGGTGTGCGCATGCGCGCGGGCCCGCTCCCCTGCTTCCGCGTTGCCATGACGAAGGACGCGCGTGATAGAGGTGTAAGAGGGAGTGCACGTAGAGCGTGCAGAAGCGTCGCCGCAGTGAGCCACCGGCGCACGTCGCTCGGCTGGCTGCGCCGCCCACACAGCGGCTAGCGAAGCAGGAGGCCGCCACACCGAGCAGGACACGTGTGAGTACTCTTCTCATGTCCTGCCAAGCCCGGCTCCTTGTAGCCCGTCTACACGCGACACGGGTCAAGTCTATTCTCGGGTTCTTCACCCTTTTTTAATCAAACCTTTTGGAAAATCACCCCATGTATGATGTGTGTGGTTGTTTACTTAATATGTCGTATATCACAAGATTTTATAATTGTGATTTTATTTACATTATGTTTACAATTTATAATTAGTATGAACAAAACATGGAGAAAATATGTGTTTTGGTAATGCCTAGTAGGAAGCTGTTTTTTTNACAATTTATAATTAGTATGAACAAAACATGGAGAAAATATGTGTTTTGGTAATGCCTAGTAGGAAGCTGTTTTTTTTTTAAATACTATCTCTCTGAGTGCGCACGAATACGGTGCGTTGTTCTTTTGGTGTAATTTTCTAGACCGTGCTAAGTTGTGTTTGCATGAGGCGGATGAACATCCTGGAAGTAGAACTTCAACAGGGCTTCAAAAAAGTTCGAAGTAACTGTGAATGGACTATAACCATTTGAATGGTTGCAGTAATTTGGGTTAACTTTAAACCTGCCAGGGTATATTTGTACCAACTATTGGATGTTCAAGTTAAAGTGAGAACTTCTGAAATAAATATTTGAAAAAATCACTGCCCGTAATANTTCAAGTTAAAGTGAGAACTTCTGAAATAAATATTTGAAAAAATCACTGCCCGTAATAAAATATGTAGGCTGTTCACGGTAAACTGAGCACTTGAAAGCCCTGCTTTGTATATACTTGAAGGCAGGTGGTGTATTATTTCACCTTATGTAAAATTAACATTACCATGTGTCACATCACTTTATTCATACATCGTTCAAAGGGAACTGTGAAATAATAAGAAAAGTAAATAACATGTTAAGAAAAGTAAATAGTATACGAATTAGATCATCATTAAATGCATTTGCATTTTAAAATGGCGGAAACAAAATAAAATATTTCAGTAGTCACAGNTAGCTCATCATTAAATGTATTTGCATTTTAAAAAGGCGGAAACAAAATAAAATATTTCAGTAATCACAACAATTTATTTAACCAATTTAATTAGGCGTTAAGCATCGGAAAGGGCTTATTAACGTCCCCTGGTGTTGTGCCTGGAGACTTAACAGGGGACGGAACTTCGCCCATGCTTTACCTAGGATTCAAGTCCAGAACCTCCCGCACCGGAGACCGGCTGCGCACCAACCGATTGCGCCACGGGATGTCGGCTTAACGTTAAGACGTGGAACTACGTTCCATCCGTCGTTACCAATCTAACTGGCGCCGTCAGACTGGAGGTAATGTCTGCGTCCGATGCCTATAGGCTGTTCACGGTAACGTGAGCACTTTTTAAGGCCCTACCAACACTCATTAACTAGTAATTAATATATTTTATTGCAGCCACAGACGTTAACTTTTGAAAATGTTGAAATGTATACACTGTGTTTATTCGTCACATGGCCATGTTTATATTTTAATGTGGCACAAAGGCAGAAATTGACTGAAAGGTAACATTTTGCTGGGTCTTAAAAAGTGCTCACTGTACGGTGAATAGCCTATAGAAGCGTGGGAGCGTTAAGGGCGCCTTGGTGCGGGTATCGAATATCTGGTCGCCTTTACGTTCAAAGCACTGAACTGGCGTGTTGTCAGTTTTTCTTTCCCTCGTCGGTTCACCTCGTAGATCTTTCATTGGTGACCCTCACATTTTATGATATAGTAATTTATATAAAGGAGGTCCGCTTGTCCATGAGGGTTATTTTGTACCCTGTGAAGTTTCATACATAAAAATGATTGTGTAACACAATACGAGGGCAATCGGTGTATTTGACAGTTGCATGCAGTCATGTCTATTATAATAACTTACAAGCAACCTTTGACGAATATATATACCAATATAGTAATTAAGGCCAAGGAAATTTGTTAGCCGAATCCCTAATCATCGAATGCTCTCAAGTCGCCTCAGAAAGATCCGTGCGAATTATATAAACTTGTCCGTCGATAACAAAGTACTCTTTATATCACACGCGTGTTTTTTTTTTACATTTTATTTATGATTACACCTGTGTTAGACTCGTTAATGATATGCTTTCCCGCTTTCGGCTAGGTCTACAAGAATTACATGACGGATGGTGCTAGGGTATGTACGCACATCGTCGCCCACAGAAAAGTCACTCGTGATGATAAGCGGTAACAAACATTAATACGTATTATAGTTTAATTTCACATAATATTCCAATAATTGGTTTCGACCGTGTTGTGTTAGTATGGGTGCACAGATATAGAGATGAACAAAAAAAGTGGCATTTCTAAAATGGAGTGACGTTAAGTGTAAATGAAAACCTGTTGACAAGAAGAAAGAGGGTGGCTCCATTTGCCGGACGAAAGCAATGCATATCTTAAGCAGTACAGTCACAGGGTATCAGCCACAGGCCCCGCTAAGACAGGGGCAGACTGTTTGCTCGTGTTTGCCAATTCCTCTCCTCCTTCTCCGCCAAGCCTGCCGTGCGTCACTGCCTTGACCTCGCTTAAATCGCGTTGCGAGTCGGCGTGTTCCGCAAGAAACTGTCGCAAATTACCTGCCCTTCTACAACAAAGCCCATTAGTATTTCTCATCAAGAACCCGCCAACGAGAAATGCAATCGCGTAATGGCCTGAGAGGCTGTTTTTTTTTAATATGACCAACATCTGCAAAACACATTTAAAAAAAGGTCTGAACAAAAAATTTAACTATGAATATAAAATTAATAATGTTTACCAAAATAAAAAAATTTCATGTTCGGTTTTATTATATAATAAACCATTTTATGCGACTTAAATACGCGTGTATTGTGTTGTTCTTGACCGTTTACCGTCAGCAACAGATTTGAAAAGGCAACTACTTAATCATTGTTCATGCCTGCACACCGAACGAGACGTTTTGGGTTCTGTGCGCAGTTAAATCCTAAAAACTTTTGGTGCCCGAAGAGACAGAAACTTCAAAGTCTACAGTGTTACCACCATTAATATAGTTGATTTTATAGTAGCATCGCTGTATCTTCGGACTNCAGAAACTTCAAAGTCTACAGTGTTACCACCATTAATATAGTTGATTTTATAGTAGCATCGCTGTATCTTCGGACTTGGGAGCTCTGCCAATATCGAATATCGGGCCACTCCTCCCTGGGAAAGGAAACAATTGGACGACGATGGTACGGCAGGTGGGAGGGAGTGCACTGCAGATTCGTCTGCCCACCTGCCAGCTACCTGTGTTTGGTGCTTTGCGAGTTCTTCTGTCTCTCTCTTTCACTTGGGTAGGCGGTGCCAAGTCCGTTCTTAGGCCGGCGCGACTATAGTTACTTTAATATTTCTATGCATGTATTTGCGTATGCACGAATTTCGTGTAAAAAGTTTAAACATTACAGAAACATTTTTATTATTTTGCACATATTAACGAACACAAATGCTTAAGGACACCTGGGGTCAAACATAAATTAAAGGGAGAAATTTAGGAATATTTAAATTGGGTTATTCACCCTTACGTGGATGTTAGACAAAGCACAGAGAAAAAAGTTACCTCATATATTTAGAATCCCAAGGAAAGTGTTTTATGCTCTACTTTGTATTTAGTTATACAAACAGTAGGTTTGTGTCGGATCCCATGAGTGGTCTTCGCTGCTTGGCCTCCCATTTCAGGCAGTAAATACTGCACATTATAAATCTACGGTTTCCGCACAAAACCTTTCAACACTTGGTGCTACGTACTCGCAAAATTAAAGACACGACCTTAAACGGTACCATTATTCTGCGCACGGCACTTCTTTAGTGGTACCATTATTTTCCAGAACACGTCGACACCTACTGTAGTCGGTTGTATTGTGTATTCGCTAGCACATGACCGAAAAATCAGATTCGTTCAGTTTCATGAGCATCTTAATACCGTAACCGTTTAATCAATCTGCGAATTTTCGTTTATTGTACTGTTCCTTGCCTTAACTTTGNTGAGCATCTTAATACCGTAACCGTTTAATCAATCTGCGAATTTTCGTTTATTGTACTGTTCCTTGCCTTAACTTTGTAGTGAATAACATACAGAATTTGTCCTCTACTGAATATGTACGTGTTTAATTATAACGCAAAAATCAATAAATAAAATAACTTTTCTTTCAGCAGATTTAAAATTATAATCATGCGTGTTAAACTTCAACATTNGCAAAAATCAATAAATAAAATAACTTTTCTTTCAGCAGATTTAAAATTATAATCATGCGTGTTAAACTTCAACATTTTAAAGCAAATAAATATTCGAATTAAATACAAAGCGGATCAACTAAATAATTATACAGATTATGCATCAATATTTTTTTTATGCGCCCTGATTATATTGCAATTTAAAGGAATATTTTATATATGTATTTGGTACACTATAAAAAAATAAAATTGTTCTTTGGAGATAAACTAAGGAGAGAATAATCAACATATTTTGTTGTTAACTATTCCCATTGACAGTAGCAAATGTACCCTAAGTCCTGAACACTGTAAATTAATACAAAAACAAATGCGTCTTATTAAAGCATTATATATTTTATACGTCCCTATTTTAAAATCTGGCGTAAAAACATTTGGTCTTTAAACGCACTTTCTGGAAATACACTGTTCACAAACAAGCGCCATCTCTACGTCTACCAAGTTATTTTACTTTTTTTTTTTTGTTCCAAATTTCGATTTTTTACAACTAAAGAAATTTACTCGATAGATTGTGCTAATAATACATCCACTTCATGCAGTTATTATTAATAAGTGTAACCCACGTATACATACACTCATTTGCAAAAACTTTTATCACCCTGAAGGCGCCATCGCAAGGACTAGTTAAGTGGATACAGGGGAACGGTATTATGTATACAGAACATATCAAAATACTGTACCACACCAACAATTTATTGCAGGGGACCAATACGTGCAGGATGTACTTAGTATGGTGTTGGAATACCCGTATCACAGGGGGCTTGCGGTGATCTGGTCGGGTATGGAAGCATACAGATGTCGGGTGTTCTCCTGAGAAAGATCCTGCCACAGCTAGCTCAACTGACCCTCCAAATCCGTTGTAGTTGCGACTGGCCAAAGATGCCGTCAAATCTGGTCCCAAAAGTTTTCGATAAGCAAGAGGTCTGGGGAGCTTGTTGGCCAAGGAAGTATGTTGACATTACAAAGACAGGCCAGTGATACTAGTGCTGTATGAGGCCAGGCATTATCCTTCTAGCAAATGTGTTTGTGAAGTCACACCAGGAAGGGGACCGCACGTGGCTGCAGAATTTCCTGACCTATCGCCACACTATCAGGGTTCCTTCAATCACCACCAGTGGAGTGCGGGAATAGTAGGAAATGGCAGCCCACACCACGACAACTCTCGTTGGGGTAGTGTCCGCTCTACAATGAAGCGTGGATTACGTCGCTGGCGAGGGCACTCCAAACTCTAATTCGGCGGTCGTCTGTATCCAGACAGAACCGTGATTCGTCGCTGAACACCACTCGTTGCCAATCTGCCAGCTGCCATCCTGCCCGTTCCTGGCAGAAGGCCATACGTACTCGGTGATGTTCAGGCCTTAATGGTAGACGTCGCTGTGCTAGCTACGGCACTGGTGGACACAGGAATATCCCCTGCTTCCGTGACCGGTCTCTGGATGACGCGCAGCAACGCCCGTGGAGGCGGTGGTTGGTGTTCCCACAGCGTCCAACACTATCTCGCAGTGTTAGCAGAACGGTTCAAGTGGTGATCAATGCACCTAAACGTCGAACGTGCATCTCGGAGGCCGACGATGCGACCTCTCTCAGACTCATCCAGCTGGGCAAAGACTTGTCGAATGCGCCGTTGGGGCATTCTGCGAGTTTACTGAATTTGCCTCTGTGGTTCACACTCCTAATTTAGTATTATTCGGTGTCTTGCTTCTATGAATGATAGAGGGAGATGTATGTATTTGAAGGGAACATCCGCGCAAACAAATCGCATTAAATGCAAATGGAACAGATGCCAGGCTATGACGATACTGTGTAGCAAATTTCGCTGTGCTCGTGCGATTCGGTCATGGTAACCAAATTATTCTGCAAATATGTGCACATATTTTACTTCAAGAGACAGGGGTTTTCCGGGTTTCTATAGCGCCAGTAATTTACCAAAGGATTTCTGCAACTATATATTCACTTGAGGAGTTTTTTTTTTAAATAAACAGCGCATTGTTAAAGTATATATGTAGTGAGGGCTTAAGGTCATCTGGGATCATATCATAATTATACCGAATTGATTCACAGTTGATATGCGTGTGCCAAAAGTTTAAATGTATCACCAGCATAAGTCATATTAGTTTACTGTATTATTAATTACATTTAATTTTCAGATTTTTTTGCAACTGTGTTTTCTTTTATACAAAATTATGTGAAGTGTTGTTTCCCCAATAAATAATTCCCTTAGTTTTTCTGCATTTCGTTGTGTACATTTGATTAAATCTTATGTTTTAGTATTTTGTACTGTGTTAATATCGACGCATATTTTAAGCATTGTCTCAGGAATCGCTATATTAACTGTAAAAAATATGCGTTGAAACAGTAACGCGTTTTTTATTTTCCTCTGGTTTTGCAACAGATTCGCGCCTTTATAGTGTAATGTTTTGCTTAAATTTTATTTTGTACCAATACAACACAATCAGAAATGTACTAAAATCTTAAAGCCTTCATTCATTTAAACATCATGCCAACCTTAGTCAATACAACATATATTCAATGGTTATAACAAAAAAAAATTAAGCAACTAGCATGCCCTCTTTACGTACATTCCCTCTATGATCGGCTTATTTATTCACAAATGATGTAGATCAGTAAAATACTTCTCTCTTAAAATTCGTTTTAGTTGCTGTTGACGAGGTGATTCATAAGGATTCACGGGGATTCAATTCCTACGGTGGCAAATTTCCTTGGAAGAAATATAAACCTCTGGTATACCAGTGAAACTCATTACAAGAAATAAGACATTTGAAATAATTTCAAACGAATGACAGGACTGAAATTAATTTATCTAGGTGACAGGATTCAAGCGGCTAGAGCGAAACTGGTATTATTCGAATTAAATGGATATAGTGGAACTATTTTCGTTATTCCTTTCAGTCAAATTTTATTGATATTAAAGAATTTTCTTGTACTCTTCCTATCAAACATTACTATTTTCAATTATGTTAAAATTTACTTTATACTATGGAGTATATAATTGACCTTTCTTCACGAAACCGATACGCAAAATAAATAAAAGTCACGCGCTTTTAAATATTTGACGGTTGATTTACAGTTTACATGACCAGGACCTTTTACCATAATCCTATAAAAATCATCGAATGTTCAAACATGATGATCAATATTACCATGTGTTGTAATTCATTAGCTCAGAAATTGTGACGCTCTTGTTTTATTGGAGATAATAAGATTATCCGCTGATGGCAATAATCATATAGGTACGTGGTTTAGTAAAAAGAAGGCCTCGTTACATATTTATTTCGTACCTGACCACAATTTCATTAATTTATCAGGTGGAGTTGAAACCTTTTCATTCGTCTTTAAGGGTTCTCATCTCAGCGTGAAACACCGCTGTGTGGAACATCAACATAATGATCTGAGAGTTCGTTGAATAGATGTTTACTCTCTCCGTACTCCAAGTTTTGTGCCTTTTGCAAATATTAATCAATATACCTATAGGTTTTATGTAACTTTTGTTTTAAATAACAAAGACAGATTGACTTATTTATATTATAAAACATTAACATCAATTAATTATCAATTGTTAACAGTACACAGTAATCTACTAATTCACCCTCATCAATTTTCAAGACCCCGATGTTAAGAGAGCTGCCGAAATCTCTCCACTATGCCTTTCAGTTTTATTTCAACTATTGTTTATACGCTTCTCTATTACATACCACTTAGTTTTACTTGGGAAGAAAATTTGGCTCTTGAAGTGGGCTCGGAGAATAATCTTTTTTCTGTTTTCGTCTCTCGTAAATATTCAGTCAGCAGTTCAGAAAGCGAAATATTTTGGATGCGCTGAGTCAGGCTTCATGAGGAGGCGTCAGGTAATGTCGGCAGTTTAACTAGAAATACTGTATTTGTTAAATAACGTGAAATTCAGAAGTTATTAAAACAGGTTAATTTTTCCTTATTATTACCTCTCAAATCTCGCACGAGTTAAGTAGAAGTGAAAGGAATTATATTCAGCCCGAAACGTTGAAATAGTATACAGCATTTAATGAATAATTTTAAGTAACACTTTTGTAGTATAGTCTATTCGCGGTTTCATCGCACTTTTTTAACCAAACATTTGAAAGATCACCCCATGTACGACGTGTTTGGTTGTTTCCTAAATATGTAATATATCACAAGCGTTTTATACTTGTGTTAACTTAAAAGTACATAATGGTTGTTAAAATGAAACTTTCACTTATATTCACTCTCTAAGATATAATATTTGATTTATAATTACTCTGAATAAAAACACTCAGAAAATACATATATTGGTAATGCCAAGTAACAAATAGTTCTAATTAAAAATATTATTACACTTAGTGGGGACGAATCCAGTGCAAGGTAACTTTGGTGTAATTTTCTAGACTTACTTAAGCTTTGTCTGCATGAGGTGGAGGAATATACTGGAAGTAGAACTATAGCAAGGCTNTCTGAATAAAAACACTCAGAAAATACATATATTGGTAATGCCAAGTAACAAATAGTTCTTATTTAAAATATTATTACACTTAGTGAGGACGAATCCAGTGCAAGGTAACTTTGGGGTAATTTTCTAGACTTACTTAAGCTTTGTCTGCATGAGGTGGAGGAATATACTGGAAGTAGAACTATAGCAAGGCTTCAGAAAAGTTGGACGTAACCTACAATGTACTATATACTAATGTTCCTTCGATTCGAGTCAAGGGTTCTAGATGTGGAGCTGTGGAGTTGACCGGGTAAGGGCATGCTTTTTTACTTTGATGATGAAATTTGATAATCTTGAGCTTTTCATGATCTTACCCTTGACTTGAAAAGATAGGAATTTGTTACTTTTACCAAAACTTTAATAACTCTAAAATTTCTCAAAATAGAAGAAAATATATAACTGGGTTTGTCTTTTGTAAGGTAATTTATGAATAAAATAAGGAATCCCGGAAAGAAAACAATTACAAGTTATTAAATGATGTATTAAAAATTATATTTCTTGATAATTACTTTGCTTCGGAACAAAGGCGCTTTACACTCGGTTATAAATTAAGCGCAAGGTTAAAATGTAAACAAAATTAAAACAATACTAAATAGTAAATCGACAAGAAATTATAATTTAGTAAATATTATTTATTCATGTTTGTCAAAATGCAGCCATTTGTTTCGAATACGATAAAAATCACAGAAAAATCTTATTATCAACAACGGAAACACCAAAACATGTAATCTTGCTTTAAGTAAAATAAAGTTCTCTAATGGCGTATTTTTTCATTAAATGTATAAAGAATATTTAAAAACTAAATTCTTATAAATTCAAAACATGCGTAAATACATATATAAACCATGCGTTTGTTATCAGTTACCCTTTTACATAATGATTCGATGAATTTTAATTTACATTTTGTTATTATGAAGTAGTTAATACAAAACAAATGGGAACGTTATTTACAAAATATTGTACTTCTGTTTATTGCAGGGTTGTGTGTCAATATAAATTTCGGAATCTTAAAGGTTGAATAGTGAATTTTATTAACCAAAGAAGGTAATTTAATTGGGGATTNAAATTTAAAAACTAAATTCTTATAAATTCAAAACATGCGTACATACATATATAAACCATGCGTTTCTTATCAGTTACCCTTTTACATAATGATTCGATGAATTTTAATTTACATTTTGTTATTATGAAGTAGTTAATACAAAACAAATGGGAACGTTATTTACAAAATATTGTACTTCTGTTTATTGCAGGGTTGTAAGTCAATATAAATTTCGGAATCTTAAAGGTTGAATAGTGAATTTTATTAACCAAAGAAGGTAATTTAATTGGGGATTGTTGTTGTTATATATTTGGTTATCTTTTTTTTTTTTTTTATTATTATTGACAGTTTTTAATATCGTTTGATTTTAACAGGAGTTGAATGATGCAAGACATTATAAAACTTTTTTTTTCAGTATTTTCGAAACTTTTAGTTTGTTCTGAATTGTTTCAAATTTCTGGGCTAAATTCAAGTCAGGGACCATTATACGGCTCAAGCAAATACAAATATTTAAGTTGGCTGCCATTAGAAAGAATAAGAATTATTCATATTCATAGCATTTTATTTTGCGGCCTTTCAAATGGAATTATGGGAAAATAGCACTGAAATACTAGTTGACTAGCTTCCAAGTAGGGTGTTAACCGACTAAATCAAGATGGCTGCCATCAGTCCGCAATTAAACAATGCGGATAGTGGTAAATCAGTATACCGGCTTTGAAACCTGAATAAAAAGCAAGAACCGAAATAAATAATATGCTTTGACATTTTAAGACATTTTTGAAATTTATTTGTTATTATTATTCAAATTTATAAAAATTGAAAGTAACCGTGTTAAATTTACTGAATATAATTTCCCTGGTGTCGATTGGTAATGGCAGAAGGTCGGCAAATGCCCTCTCGACTCCAAATTCACACACCTAAAATAAACCCTGCTCTCAGTGAGCAATATCTGTAATAATTGTACTTTTTTTCCAAATGCTCGAAAATTTCGTTCTCGAATGTTTAATGNTTTCAATAAGCAATATCTGTAATAATTGTACTTTTTTTCCAAATGCTCGAAAATTTTGTTCTCGAATGTTTAATGGCTCTTGAACACATTTCCTCAAATGGAAATAATTGTTTCCTTCATAATGTGTAATGTTATGTTTGAAATGAGATAAATGTTTCCCTCTTATAGACAGTTTGAGCCGTCATAAACATAAAACGCACATCACATTCATAACAACAAAAATATTTTTTTAAAATACTTAAACATTTATATGTTTTATCAAATAAAATTTTTTTATGCAATGACAACAGTAATATATATATATACAGTAATATATATATATATAGCCATTTTTATCTATACTGACGCTAAAAAATATAAAATAATGAAATTCTTGATCATATTATGAAGAGTAGAAAAATAACTTG
Source organism: Clitarchus hookeri (assembly GCA_002778355.1). NCBI lineage: Eukaryota > Metazoa > Arthropoda > Insecta > Phasmatodea > Phasmatidae > Clitarchus > Clitarchus hookeri. Next base: position 18,986 of record NQII01009390.1, on the reverse strand, counting down.
CTTATTTGTAAAATCGTTTACGTGCAGAGCGGAAACAACATACTTTCGGCAGGCAAATGTCACTCGGCAGGCAAATGACGTTTGGCACGCCACTCCACATGACGAACTGCCTACGTGCACGTTAGCAGGTGCACGCAGCTCACACACAGAGTGATTCATGGGCTTGTCCCCGAGTGGAAAGCAAGTAAATTATTCCGTACTCAGTATAAACACAGGGGAATAGTGCATGTTAACTACTAACCATCACTGGTAGGTGCCNTGGAAAGCAAGTAAATTATTCCGTACTCAGTATAAACACAGGGGAATAGTGCATGTTAACTACTAACCATCACTGGTAGGTGCCGGATGTCCCACCGAGCACGTTTTAGTGTTCACCGAAGACCGTCGGACTTTTATGTCGTGGAAAGGGGGGTGGCTCCCCGGGCAGTTGCTTCCCGCCTTCTCCCGAGGCATGGAGGCCCTGCTGTCAGCGCGGGAGAGCGAAGATGGAGTAGGTGCCATGACTGTGCTGCCCAGTTTTCCGACGCACTCAACAAGTAGCAGGGGGAGGGGCGGCATTAAATTGCTGCTGTCAATATTATTGTGCTGGTTTGCCAGAACAGCAATATTGACAACTGTTCAACCTCAAGGGCACCTGCACCTACAAGCCCCGCCCCTTCTCCTCTAGATTTTCCTCATCATATTGAAGAGTATGGATTCCACACCATCTGTTTCCCGAAGCATCTCCATTAATGCATGAATAAGTTTTGAATTTATTTCCTTTCGGCAGGATTTTTTACGGTGCCTATGACGGTTTCTCTCCTCCCTCTTCTTAGCTTTAACCACAGCTATATGTAAACTTTAAGGAGGCAGTTCATGGCCCCAATTGCGGCCATGGCTGCACAATCCCTCTCTTCGGCGATGCATGCCTCCTTTGCACGACTCCCCTTCCTCTTAGGCGTATGGGGCATAGCCCTGAGAATCAATTAGCTCCTGTCCCTGCCTCAAACGTACACTTAATACTTTGCAATATGGTAGGTTAGAAGAAAAAATATAAAATGTTAACTACTGAGCTGAAATTAGATTTCTCTACTCTTAAAACAACAAATCTAAACATTCCAAGATGAACAAAGGCAGGTGGCAGGTGTTTTCTTAACGGAAGGTGTACCACGTCCCGAAAATAATTATTTATTCTATTTTAGCTTTTTAAATCCTGACCATTCTGGAAACACAGTGCGCTCGTCACTTGAGTTTCTCGCAGCGATACCTCAGGCATTTAGTTGTTGTTCGTTGATCACTCCCAGCGTACTCCANCTCCCCTTCCTCTTAGGCGTATGGGGCATAGCCCTGAGAATCAATTAGCTCCTGTCCCTGCCTCAAACGTACACTTAATACTTTGCAATATGGTAGGTTAGAAGAAAAAATATAAAATGTTAACTACTGAGCTGAAATTAGATTTCTCTACTCTTAAAACAACAAATCTAAACATTCCAAGATGAACAAAGGCAGGTGGCAGGTGTTTTCTTAACGGAAGGTGTACCACGTCCCGAAAATAATTATTTATTCTATTTTAGCTTTTTAAATCCTGACCATTCTGGAAACACAGTGCGCTCGTCACTTGAGTTTCTCGCAGCGATACCTCAGGCATTTAGTTGTTGTTCGTTGATCACTCCCAGCGTACTCCAAGCTCATCAGTAAAGATGGGAATAGCACTTGAATAGTCACATACGGGTGTACACAGCTTTATTTTAATTTGTTCCTGCAGATAGTTTATAAATATTAAATTTAATTTTTACCCCATGATTGATAACTTCTGTCAGTCACGTTCTGCTTCCCACTTACGTCGCCTTCTTTCTGTTTACTTTCATTGTGGCCCTGAGATGCCAAGAGTCTTTAGGCGCACCGGCTGTGCTTGTCAGTTTCTCTAAATTTCCGGGCATACAACTGTCGTCTGTTTGATGTGCCTACTAAAAAATGGAACCGAGTTCATACAAAAAAATATATTTCTTCTTTCTATTAAACTCGCATCAAAATGACCTTTTTGGACATGTTTAAGATGCTACGTAGTGTTCTGATGGTCTCAACAAGAGGGGCGGCAGTAGCAAACGTGTGGTCAGTGGTTGTTGTCAAAACCAATTCAGTAAACAGCTGCGACCTCTGCGCAACAACAACAAAAGCAGGTATCCGCTAAGAACTGGAGAATAATTGGCCTTGGCTGGCACGGTACGAAAGCGCCAAGCTATCAACATCTCGCGGCCGTATCCCCGCCCAGGAACTGACTGAGGTCCAATAGAAAATGAGACTGGCTAGACGATGGGTTGGATTAGACTTGTGCTAACTAACTCCGGTAAAAGATTGGATATGTAATATATCATTCCAAGGTATGATATATATCCGATTGTTATATCCATATCCGCTTATTATATCCGTGGATCTGACTCATTCCAAGGATCCAATGAGTAAAAGGAATGTGCATTGTGTATCTAATATAATATCACGGAAAAAGGTAACTCCAACTCTCAAATAAATCCGTGGAATTAGAGAAAATAAATGACAGAATACAGTAGGTACAGAGATCTCGATCCGTGTATGATAATAATTATGACGATTGACGTGTCGTGTAACCATTATTGAACTTTGAACCTTTAGTAGGTGTATCAATTTTGTAGTAAGTGCCAACTAATAAGCATAAATTGATAACTTTTTACCGACAGTGCTAAAGCAAAGGCGAGATTGCGTATTTCGCTCGTAGATATTTATGTAAGTTGCAGTAAGACCGTAAAAGCTGCGACGGTATGATAGGACTTACCTATTAAGAAAACTTAAGGAAAATTATATTTTTCCACAATGTTTAGTCGTACGTAGGTTAGGAATGTACTAACGTTATAGGTACATAAATATTAGATTTTCCTTCATACTTTCACCCCTAGCTTCTAAAAAGGCTGGTTAAATGGTAGAATGGTTTTTCACAGAAAGTTTCCGCAAACGTAAACAAACAAAATTCTAATACCAAAATACAGAAACTTGCTGTCTCTTAATAGCAGCTACAGCGCTTTAAATAATTGGGTATCAACGAGCACAACTGAGCTACATTCGTTCTTCGTTGTCACTTTCGGTCAACTTCGGTGATACTCGTGTCTCGTGTGACTCCTCGGTGTCTCCGACAGCCGCGGTCGGTGCGGTGGCCAAGCGGGGTTGGGCGGAGAGTCACAGTTACTTGTATAAAGGATATAGCAATTTTATGTAAAAGGAAGGAGTTATGCTATATCCGTGCTCCGATATATATCCAAAGATGTAGGTGTGTCCGGAGTTACCCAAGCGTAGGTCGGATGCGAGAAGTGTTGTCAGAATCCAGGACGAGGCAGCAGGGAGCAGTCGACCGCGGAACTCGACGAGAGTTGGCAAGCTGACCCGACGATCTGGAGGTGACTGTCAGTCTGCTAGGGCGTGAGAGCGAACCCGACTTTCTTCTCTTAACCCGCTCAAGCTACCTTGCATAGTAAAATGTTAGCTCTCGCGAAAAGTCAGCTCAGGGGCAAATAGATATATTTAGAAACCTCTGAGAAAAATTGAAAATTATGTTCTCTAAAATGCAGTCTCTGATAGTTTCCTTAAGAACGGAAGCCCTGATTGAGGTGTTAAATTAAAAAGTTCTGCGCACAGAATAGGTATCTGTTAGGCTGAATTTTGCAACTGAGCTATGTTACACCAGAATTGCATGAACAGAAAAGCGAAGAAAGGCGTAATGAAATGCTTGCGCGAAAACACATATCGCAGGAGAACGTAATTTTCTTAGTTGTACCGAAAATCGACGTAGTCACATAAATTCCTCTTAGATCATTTCAAGTTGGGAGGTCAGTCTGCAAATACGGCANCCGAAAATCGACGTAGTCACATAAATTCCTCTTAGATCATTTCAAGTTGGGAGGTCAGTCTGCAAATACGGCATCGTTATGCCATCCAATTGCCACTCAGGTGACAACTATTATCCCGTTTGTACCTTTCCCGAACCAGAAAAATTGTTGGAGGGCAAATTACCTATAAAGTTCCTTGAAAGGCTCTTTCAAGTTCGTGAAGTCAAAATCCGAAAATACCCTTCATTGTCTTGATTTGACTTTAAAAAGTACTGCGGGCCGCTGGTAGAATGAAGTGAAATTTGTGCATTCATGTAAGCAATTGAATGATAAGTTTTAAGTAGAAAGGTGAAACAGACAATTACGAGGTTAGTAGTACGCCCAAATGCATATCAAATACTCTCATCCCGGTAATAATAAGTAACTAGAAGTCCATCTGACGTCAGTTTATGAACGCATACGACACGCGAGACCCACTATGACAGATTACAAATTCATTGCAAGTATCTTGTTGCAACTGTCACGTAATTCGCCAACGCATTGGGCCAGTATCCTTTCAGCAGTTCCGCGAAGTGCTGCTGCAACATGTCACATTGGTTACCATGCCATATGGACATCCTAACGATCCACAACCAGGGCATTCAAATTTACCAAAGTTTCCTGACTCTACCCAATATCGAGCACTCTATTTCGCCTGGCACTGTGAAAGCTAACGAAAATAAAACGAACCACTGCGCAATGCACGTAAGAAGATAATCTAGATGGAAGGGGATCGATGGCACTCCAACGTTAGCCAGTGACATATAGACAAAGCCTAACCTAAATTTTAACCCTCTAATTATAGTGGAACGTGCACAGTCACTTTATGTCTTCGGTCATATATATATCAGGAGAAGCATACGGCTATTGTCAACTGAGTTTTATTGTGAAACGAAGATCTCGGATTATCTGATGTTGAGCAGTTGGGCCTTGTTTAGCCATCTAGTACAATCTAATGGCATATGAATTTTTTTTTTCGTACAACTTCCTTGTCCTTGTTAAGATACGGCTATATTGTGTTGAAATATCGTGGCATTCTGTCCCAGTTTTCAAGCGTTAAGGGGCCTCGATGTCGTAGTGGTCCGGCTACTCACCTCCCACCTAGCGTACCGGGTTCGATTGCCGGCGGTGATCACTCACGGATTTTCGCAGGTGGGAAACTTGCCGGACGATGCCACTGGTAGGCGGGTTTTCTCAGGGATCTCCCGTTTTTCCCGGACCCTCATTCCGGGGAGAAGGAGTATGTGGGATTTCTCAGAGTACTCCAAAACTTTTTACGTATAAATTGTATGGTGGAAGTCTTTTTATGGGCACAAGCCGGCTCTTTACTGTAAAAAGAACCGCATTTATATAGAAAAAATGACAATTTGCATTGTGACACCGTGAGGTGAACATCGATTTGTAATCGCTCCCTCGTCAAACCACGAAGATGAATTTCGAATACGAAGGCCTGCCTTTGACCTAAACGATCATGGAGCCGTGAACTGCATCACCGCTAACTGGTTGTCGCCAGTGACGATTCTGCGATCGAGTTTTCACCTATGTTAAAAATGCCCGTTGGCAAGAGAGAACGGCCTGTACGAAGAGTACTTTTTGCGCGATAAAATATTGGTCCCATGCAGTTTGTGCAAGGCAATACATTGAAAGAACATACCGAGATCAGCAAGGATTCATCTACTGGGATCAGCAAGTGTTGTCGGCAATAACTCTTGCTGCATCGATGAGTACCGATTCGATAGGCGATTATGATAAGACAGTTAATGCTAAAGACGGAATGAGTGCAGTAGAGTCAGTTTGTGTGGAACATACACTTGGCAAGACTTTCGTGTGAAGTCGATGAACTTCAAAATAAACTGTCGTCGTTTCTAAATCCTAATGACCATAAAACTCGTGCTACAAAGAAAAGCAATTTAAATACAGAATACAAAACAGGAGGTGAAGATGACCATAAAAAGATAATTGATGAAAATGAACATGAAGACAGTGATAGTGCTGACAATGGTACCTGGACCCTGTGTATCTATTTGGCATATCCTATGTATATAAAACTACTATGGCCGCCACTGCTCTGCCCTCGAAAATGATTCCCCCAAATCCCCTCGAATTGACTGAAAAGTGCCTTTCGGGGGGATCGTTTTTGAAACTGGAGGATCTGTGCTTTTTTGAAGGGAAAAAGAAAATTTTGCAGGAAGAAGGGGACATTTTTAAAGAAAATAGTCAATTTGGAAGGAAAACAGGAACCTTTTGAGGGAAAAATGGCTTTCTGGGAACGGAATGACGGGGCATGATCAGCTCCGAGGCTCCGATTCCTATCCCCTTCTGCCCAACTTTCCGAAATCCTTCTACTCCAGTATATTGTGTTTGGTACCATTTGTTTGCATGCCTAACGAAGCGATTTGAAAGCTACAATATGAGTGTTAATGCTGAGTGAATGTGTAGGGTACTGATGGTATCCTTATGCACTAAGCTGGCGAATTTCATGAGATGAGAAGGATACGCAACGCATTATTTTGTGAAATAATGTTTTTTAGAAGTGGTATCAGTTATCACACGTAGCGTTAAGTTCGTTAGGTCGAATAGAGTAATACATTTTATTGAGTTTTAAGGCCAGTAAATGCAGCAATTTTTTCAAAACTGTTTTTTCCAATGTTTTCCAGTAACTCGTAGTTTTTCGTATTTTAAATCTCAAATTTGCCGAATATTCAAGTTCAAGTTAATCAGTTGTTCAAAGCAAATTTCACAAAACTCCAATACTTCTTACATCCGAAAGGAATGAGAGGATGATAGGCTGTTTAGACGGCCCTTCGACATCTCGACAGCAATCCACGGATCATAAGTGAAAATATAGTACTTAGATTTATGTATTTTTAAAACACAGAAGGATTACTCTTATTCCGTTATACTTTACCTACGAAGACAGTCCAAATATTAACAGAAAATATGAAAACGGAACATGTTTTCTTTCTCTTAATAAAATATCCAAGTTTATTAACCTTCAAGGACTTCAATTATCGAAAACTTGTACAGCGTATATGCTTTATACATGGTTACACTGCTTAAAAAAAACTTATTTTAAATCGGATGGCTAAAGTTTTAATAAAATATTTTTTTTATGGAGTTGTAGTAAGAGGAACTAATTTCGTAGTGTTTCCACATACTCTTTATATTTTTTCGGTATTAAGTGCAAGATATTACATTTAAAAATGTTATTACTTTGAAGTCTTTGTTGCATAATTTACAACTAATGGCAATAAAAAAATGCAGTATCATTGTTGTTCATGTAAGTGTACAGTATAATAATATATATATATTTTTTTAATTAATGAAAATGTGATATTTAATAGTTGGCGTACCTGACTGCAGTAGGTATATATGTCGAGTCACAAACAGACGTTATGCGTGGTAACCACCGCAAACGAATGAGGTGTCCGTATTTTATTTGAAAATACGGTATCTTTGCCAAAATTANTGCCGGCGGTGATCACTCACGGATTTTCGCAGGTGGGAAACTTGCCGGACGATGCCACTGGTAGGCGGGTTTTCTCGGGGATCTCCCGTTTTTCCCGGACCCTCATTCCGGGGAGAAGGAGTATGTGGGATTTCTCAGAGTACTCCAAAACTTTTTACGTATAAATTGTATGGTGGAAGTCTTTTTATGGGCACAAGCAGGCTCTTTACTGTAAAAAGAACCGCATTTATATAGAAAAAATTACAATTTGCATTGTGACACCGTGAGGTGAACATCGATTTGTAATCGCTCCCTCGTCAAACTACGAAGATGAATTTCGAATACGAAGGCCTGCCTTTGACCTAAACGATCACGGAGCCGCGAACTGTATCACCGCTAACTGGTTGTCGCCAGTGACGATTCTGCGATCGAGTTTTCACCTATGGTAAAAATGCTCGTTGGCAAGAGAGAACGGCCTGTACGAGGAGTACTTTTTGCGCGATAAAGCATTACGAAATTGGTCCCATGCAGTTTGTGCAAGGCGATACATTGAAAGAACATACCGAGATCAGCAAGGATTCGTCTACTGGGATCAGCAAGTGTTGTTGGCAATAACTCTTGCTGCAGCGATGGGTACCGATTCGATAGGAGATTATGATAAGACAGTTAATGCTAAAGAAGGAATGAGTGCAGTAGAGTCAGTTTGTGTGGAACATACACTTGGCAAGACTTTCGTGTGAAGTCGATGAACATCAAAATAAACTGTCGTCGTTTCTAAATCCTAATGACCATACAACGCGTGCTACAAAGAAAAGCAATTTAAATACAGAATACAAAACAGGAGGTGAAGATGACCATAAAAAGATCATTGATGAAAATGAACATGAAGACAGTGACGGCCCTTCGAGATCTCGACAGCAATCCACGGATCATAAGTAAAAATATAGTACTTAGATTTATGTATTTTTAAAACACAGAAGGATTACTCTTATTCCATTATACTTTACCTACGAAGACACTCCAAATATTAACAGAAAATATGAAAACGGAACATGTTTTCTTTCTCTTAATAAAATATCCATGTTTATTAACCTTTAAGGACTTCAATTATCAAAAACTTGTACAGCGTATATGCTTTATACATGGTTACACTTCTAAAAACAAACTTATTTTAAATCGGATGGCTAAAGTTTTAATAAAATACATTTTTTATGGAGTAGTAGTAAGAGGAACTAATTTCGTAGTGTTTCCACATACTCTTTATATTTGTTCGGTATTAAGTGCAAGATATTACATTTAAAAATGTTATTACTTTGAAGTCTTTGTTGTATAATTGACAACTAATGACAATAAAAAAAATGCAGTATCATTGTTGTTCATGTAAGTGTACAGTATAATAATATATATATTTTTTTAATTAATGAAAATGTGAGATTTAAGAGTTGGCGTACCTGACTGCAGTATACATGTCGAGTCACAAACAGACATTATGCGTGGTAACCACCGCAAACGAATGAGGTGTCCGTATTTTATTTGAAAATACGGTATCTTTGCCAAAATTAGTACATGAACTGGACATCAGTAGTAATGAATATAAAAGTAATTTACTTGTTCATTTAAGGTTTTTCAAAATGTTGAAGGGCGTCAGTTTTTAGTTGTTTAAACATCATAATAACAAATAAATAATAACTATTAAAAAAAATTTCTAAATAAATTGCAATAATAAGTTCTTCTTTTCTGGGAGGAAAACTGTCGAATTTGTAGTAAATTTGGCAACATCTTGAACTTCAGAATTTCCACGGAGTCCCCTCAATACAAATGCGCTTGAATGTGATTTTGAAAGCTCTATTATCAGGTTTTACCCATAGACTAAAGATGAGGTAGACCGATCTCGCTGGCTGCGCACAACCAATCTCCGTGTACCAACATTGAACTGCTTTTCTGCCAACACGTCTAGCGAAAACAGCGTGGATTGGATGTGAGGTTAGAACACTGTTTAGAAAACAAGCGCTTTTAAGATGTTTTTATATTTCCTCTAACCAATTTATAAAGTAATTAAATTTAATTTAAATTAGCAAAAATATTATATTCATACAATAATAATGGCGTGTGGGGAGTGCACCAACGGCAAGGCAACATCCTCCGAGTGACGGTCTTTCCAGCTGGGACCCGTAGGTGACCGTCATCCCCGAGCATGACNAACATTGAACTGCTTTTCTGCCAACACGTCTAGCGAAAACAGCGTGGATTGGATGTGAGGTTAGAACACTGTTTAGGAAACAAGCGCTTTTAAGATGTTTTTATATTTCCTCTAACCAATTTATAAGGTAATTTAATTAAATTGAAATTAGCAAAAATATTATATTCATACAATAATAATGGCGTGTGGGGAGTGCACCCACGGCAAGGCAACATCCTCCGAGTGACGGTCTTTCCAGCTGGGACCCGTAGGTGACCGTCATCCCCGAGCATGACNAACATTGAACTGCTTTTCTGCCAACACGTCTAGCGAAAACAGCGTGGATTGGATGTGAGGTTAGAACACTGTTTAGAAAACAAGCGCTTTTAAGATGTTTTTATATTTCCTCTAACCAATTTATAAAGTAATTAAATTTAATTTAAATTAGCAAAAATATTATATTCATACAATAATAATGGCGTGTGGGGAGTGCACCAACGGCAAGGCAACATCCTCCGAGTGACGGTCTTTCCAGCTGGGACCCGTAGGTGACCGTCATCCCCGAGCATGACAGAAGTGAAGCCCTAGAATGGAGCGGCACTGGAATGCAAGGGCGGGGGAAGCGGGAGTACCCCGAGAAAGCCCGCCGGCAAGCGGCATCGTCCAGCATGATTCCCACATGCGAAAATCCGGGAGTGAACCCGCCGGGGATCCGGGGATCGAGCCCCGGATCGCCGTGGTGGGAGGCGAGCGCCCTGGCCACTACGCCATCGCTGCCCCTATATTCATACAAATGTGCTTATGTTTAAAATTTAGATATAAATAAACGTGTTCATCACTGTTGACCATGTTACTTTGACAGTTGTGTTACTTTTGGTTTGTTTAATGTTGGGTACATGAGCAAAAGACGAATAATCGGTCTACCTCATCTTTAGTCTATGGTTTTACCCACACAACTGTATTAGCGTTGACAATGGTGTCTATTTACTAGTAAATTCCGCTCTTCCCCCTTGACACACAGATACATGTCTCTTAGCTTCTGTGGTCTTTCAAGCAAGCAGACGCTGATCCGAATCTAATATTCAGCACGGATTTAAGTAATCTTTACTCACAAGCAATCGTCTTGGCGTTCCTCCTCAGCATCGGGTAAAGTAGTTCAAAGGACGGTATGATTTCCTTACGCATTCAAGATCATTTGACAGTAAATTCTTAAGTTTGTTTCTTTCAGCAGACTTACAAAATGGTTAATTTCACGAAGAAGTGTTTAAATCAAAAACTGATATGCAATAAAATGAAAAATAATTGTTCACATTTGCTGCGTAACAGTTTGCTTAGTCTTACGTAATTTATCTCTGTGTATATCCATATGCGGTTCAAAATCACTGCGAATTTAGAATTGATTCTATAATTCTCGGTCATAATACAAACATTAATGTTGCACGAGAGGAATGATGATTTTATGCTATATATGTAAAGGAATTTCGCCTTATGGTGGGAGTAGCACCCATAGGAGTGTCATCAATAGCGCTTGCCGCATTTCTCACGTGCAAAATGCCGATACAAATAGCTAAAGATGCAGCGTGGGTTCCCATGGTTGGAGATTAGTATTCTGGTAACTCATCCACTGAGGTTCCCATGTACAGATGTTTGCCATAATAATAAGGGAAACACCTGTGTTCTGGAGCAGAGCAACTTAATGAAGTGGTAACACCGATCATTTGTGCGCTTCGACCGTCGTTTGGTACCGCAGTGGAGGACGTCAAAGGCTGTTTACGGTAAAGTGAGCACTATGAAGGCTCTGGATACTTTTTACTTTCGGCCATTTATTATCCAGGAACCACCATTTAAAATAAATTTTGCCGTGTAAGTAATAAACACTGTGTATAATCAACCGCACTCGGAAGTGTACGTCTATGGCTACAATAAAATATNTTATAATGCCAGTTAAGCATAATATTGAGTAACGTTTGAAGTGCAAACTACATTGTTAAGTACAAAATATGTTACCATTTTACTCAGTTGGCGTAAATAGTCACTATTAATATCCGTAACATTAAAAACTAATTAATTTTTCCTTTAAAGGTATAAATCTAACTATATATATATTTTTACAGAGCAAATAATTTTCATTTATATTTTAATTCATAATTTTACGCATAGCAAAATACCAAAACATTCATCGTGATTTTTTTGTCGCCATTATTTGGGTTTTGATTATTATATGAGTTATTTAGTTTATATATATATTATGATAATAGGAAATCATAACTAATTTATAAGTTAATGTAATGCAACATTCGAGAAGAATTTAAGAGGTATTGAATAAATTATTTAAATCATGGGGTCTTAAAACCAATAGTGCCACTAGATTTAAAAACATTATCAGCTTTCCACCAATTCTTATTAATCATGATAGAGATTGTCGTCAGGATGTGAAATTTTACTTCAGATTGAATATTAATGCAGTTCATCATTTTGGGTGAAACCAGTTACTTTGTTACGGTGAAAGTCGATTATGAAATGATGCGAGGGAAATGAAGGGTGAGTGAAGTTCCGGAATGAGACGTGAGATGAAATAAGGATGAAGATGGGATCAGATGAGAATGTAGCTCAGATGACCATGATTTAAAACTCTTTAAAGAAAGTGAGGGAAGCTGGCTCATATTCACAAATACGTTAATACGCTAAAATAGAACCAAAACTTAACTTCCCAAACTGAGCAAATATTATTTATCAGCATTCGTAACGTATCTAGAAAGAATAGAGAGGTTAAAGTAATTAAGACAGGGATATTTTTAGGAAAGACTTAAAACATTCCCTCGAAGCCTTAGTCTAGTTATTTTTCATCGCTTAATCACAAAAGAAGAGGAAGGGTTACTTATTATGTACAAATAAGAAGATTCGACAAACTTCGGTGTACATCACATAACTTTACTTAATTGTTTCCAAATGTATGCCTACAAGACTTTGAAATAATTTCAATCAATGGAACAATATCTCGAAACTCGGAAAACGTACAAACGTGTACAAAAATACTGGGTTTAGTTTCAGTCGCGATAATATCTTAAACAAACACCGAGTGGACTGTACCATGAGAAACATTAAGCTTACATGAAGGGGATGAACAGTAAACATTTTCTACCTAGCAAGTGGAGTTGCTCTTTAAGCCCGAAATACCCTACCCAACCAATAATTTGAACGAAAAATTATTTATCTGAAACTATATCTTCATCAAAGGCATGTCATTCTCCTCCGCTGCCTAAAGAGTTGGAATTAACTCATCTTGCCAAAAAAAATGCGTTGGTGCTCACCGACCGAAGTCACGTAACATGTAATATCGCAAGTAAGCGTGCCACCACTCCATACCACGTGTCAACAATACTCACGCACACCACACAACTTCATCAGAGCTACAGTTCATTCACGGTTTCTTCCAACTTTCCTGAAGCCCTTCTAAACTTATACCTCCAGGATATTCCTCCGCCTCATGTAAACCAAGGTTATCTACGAAAAGGTATACTCTACTCAAGTTGGGGAGCTCAATGCTTTTAGTTTAGCAACTTGACATTTTCGCCGCCAGGTTGCACTGGTGTCGCACGTGAGCCGGATTTTTCTATTATATGTGTATGTAAATGAGACAACATATTTAATGTTTATAGTATCAACATTATTATGTAAAATTTTTCTATGTGTATTGCGTTTGAACCTACGTCAACAATAAACATTGTTGTTCGCACTAGATTGCGAATATAACGAAATATGCCGTCATATTGTTTTAATTTCTGTCGGGAAACTGAATTTTGTCAAACTTTCATTTACACAATTGCTGTATTTTAACAATATGACAACTGAATCTATAAAAAATTACGAAAATGGGTAAAAATACAATTTTTGTTGATTTCCTGCTCCGTTTACTCAAGCGAAAAGAAAAAGTACTAAGTTCCATTTTATCACAACTACATTTATTTCGCACCAATATTAGTAACGTTTTTACATTTGAATATGCTTGCTTATGAACTCTCGATGCTAAACACATTTATATTTTTACTGTTTGCTATTGCAGATACCATAAATTGGCGTAAATAATAGTTGCGTGATACATCACGACACGAATTTCACGTACATAATACAGAATTTCTCAGTTAACCGCCAGATTAAAAGTGGCTTCTTTGGAACAATAGCGCACCTAGCGACGGCGATTTTCCCTATGCCATGCTCCCCCATAAGAAATCACGTTTTGTTCCTAACCTATGTAGGATAAATGTGGACCAAGTCTATAAAACTACACCCAAGGAACAACGCGTCGCATCCGTGCCCACTCAGTTTAATAATGTTTGGCATTAGAACTATTTCTTACTACGCGTTACCAACATACCTATTTTATCTCTGTTTTCATTCATACTAATTATAAATTAAGTATTTTTATTTATAAATATAATATAAGTAAACGTTCAGTATAATACTTTTTTGTTAACACAGGTCTGAAACGCTTGTGATGTATGGCAAATCTAGGAAACAACCACAAACGTCAGAGATTGTGTGATATTTCAGAGGTCTTATTAAAAAGTGTGAAGAAACTTGGAATAGACTGTACTGCACTGTGCTTGTTGCTAAGTGCAACAAAGCGATTCATGCCAAGCACTCGGCCACCACCCCTCCAACCAGTCAGCCAGTGAAGTATGTCGAACATACGCCATTGCCTCACTATCTCGTCACAGAGAAACAAGTCTGAGACACAAATAACACACACACAAAATAAGCCGAGATTAGTTGTAGTCCAAATATATCAATAAAACGTATAATATATAATACAAGGTATTTTGCCAGATTATTAACAAAATAGGAAAGATAAAACTAAATTTTGGAAGGAAATATTAAACGAAAAAATATTAAAATACCCAGGAAAATCCAATTTAACACACCACAAACAAGCACAGAGACCAAAAGAATTGTTTTCGCCTCTATACTTCTATATACTGTCTTGATTTGGTTTGTCCTGGGTTTTTTAATTTGTTTCCCTATAATAATTACTTGCGTAATTTTTTAAAATCTATTTTCTTATTAATCTGACAAAATTCCTTGTGGATTTATAATACGTGTGTTATTGGTATATTTTGACTACAGCTACACTCGGCTCGTATTTTGTGTTCGTTCTTTGTGTCTCAGAATTAGTTTTCTGTGACAACATTGTGAAACAATGGCGTATGTTCAAAATATTTCACTTAATCATTCACCCTCATTGCAAGTATCGTTCCAACAGTCAGTCAGGGCTCATGTGATCCAGACTCGCCCCCTCAGGCCGGCTGAACGAAGACTGACGCAACATCAACGCCGCTCTCACGCATCATCCCGTCGTCACAAACAACGTAAATCATGCCTCTGAAACAAATCCTACCAATTTGTAACTCAAAAATGTCACTCCGTGACAATATTTGAAATACTTGATTTTAAACATGATGACGATTTCATACCAAATAATATGTCAAGTAGCAAAGTAGAATAACAGCTTGTCAGTTCTTTGGATCATGTAACTCTCGCCAATAAAAAAAAATTATTTTAACCATTAAATATAAATTCCCCTGCAATCTAATAAAATTTTAGTTTCATCCCATTCCATATTTAAGTTATAAAATAATAATTATATTTTAAAACAAACTTTACCTTGTATCAAAGAAACGGTTGGGGTTCCACAAAATATACATCGTATCAAATAGGTCATCGAAATTACAAAATTTAGAAAAATTTTATTTTGAATATTTTTTTAATAGAAAAACCTACTAATACAATGATCTCTTGGTTTTACCAGTATACAAGTATATTAACAGTGCGGGCTTCGTTTTGTTAAACATGCGTTTCATAACATTTATTGTCTAAATGGATACGAAATGTTTGTTTGTTAATAGATAGTCTGTAAAAATGTATATNTAAATGGATACGAAATGTTTGTTTGTTAATAGATAGTCTGTAAAAATGTATATGGACAACTTAATAACTTTAAAATTAAGTTAAAATATACTTTATTTTTTTTTGTTATGCTTAAAGTTGTAGCAAATGTAAAATTTTGGTACTAAGGCTTAATATATATATAAATATGTTAATTTAATCTGATAATGTACATATATAGTGTTAGGTATTGTTGTAATTGCCATCAGGCATTCAGTACAAATAGATAAGTAATATCAAATATTTTTTCTGTAATAATAATTAATGGTTAGGTGATGTTTGATTAACTAGAAGATGTAGCGTGCAGTAGGTAGTGTCGGGGATACCCGCACAACACATAAGAAGGTAATGGTTGGGAAATGGCTGCTTGGAAGGGATATTTGTCTCCCCGATTCGAAGCGCCCATAACTTCTAAGAAATTTTGCACTGGGTCTTACAACTACAAACAGAAGTCGGTTTCCGAGATTACTCTTTTGAGTTTAAAATAACCGTCAAAATATCCTACCACACGCAGTTAAAGCGTTCTGGCCAGCCAATAAGAAGCCAAAGACGATAAGGGAATACCATCAAGCCATACCACAGGGAATAGTAAAATGTAGTAAAATCTGATCTTGACATATAATTTTTTTAAATTTAATTTATTATATATGGGGTTTTAAGGGTATTTTGTTTTTTTATCGGCCATCTAAGGACCACGCTATTTCAACTGTCCTTTTCCTTTCCCTGGCGCCTGGGCTTTAACTTTCACCGAGTATTCCCGCATTCGTATATATATTACTTATTTAGTAATTTGTATGTAATTTGGTAAATAAATGACGTGGTAAGTTCAAAAGATGTGGGAAAGCCTACCCTGTAAATGGATAATGATTTCTTTGGAAATCGCGTCAGTATCATGGTATAGAGATATCAAGAGTAGTTGGGTATTGTCNAATGGATAATGATTTCTTTGGAAATCGCGTCAGTATCATGGTATAGAGATATCAAGAGTAGTTGGGTATTGTCTCGTAAGTCGTACAGACGCTGGGGGTCAGCTGCAAGCCAGTTTAGGATTAAGAGAAACTGAAGTTTCATTTAAATTTATTCACGAGGTGTGGTTGCTTGTGGAATCCGTTTAATTTAGTTGGGAGTGTCCGCCGCAGAGGGATCGTGAATGAGAGATGGATTGGAGCCCGTGTATTACAGGGAGCGGCAGAAATAACTCCCGAATTTGCCACCGCCATGGGCTCGGCGCTAGTGGTGGTAGGCGGCCCGGGGTTGTGTCATAGTGCAGCACCACTGCTGCCATTTCAGTCGCCACAATGGCATGGAGCGGTGAGGTGAACATCGTGCGTTCGTCCTTGAAACCTATTTTAAAAATGGCGATTCTGTAATCACAACGCAACGATTATTTCGTACGCGCTTCAGAATAGGTCAGCACGGTACAGTCCCTGACAGGAAAACCGTTCTATTGTGGGTTAAAAATTTTAGAGTCACAGGTTCGGCTTTAAAAAATGCACCGCCAGGTAGACCTCGCAG
>NQII01009389.1:0-48429 GCA_002778355.1 Clitarchus hookeri | reverse complement strand
ATCGCATCATCATATCATTCGCGAAGCAACTAGTATTTTTATGTTAAATCTCACCGAGGAGAGAGCAGCGTCACGCGTCTTAACTAATTATAATCCAGCAGTGTGTTTATATGACCACGCGGTCACCACGTGTTTGATCAAAGTGTTCAATAAAATAAANTATGACCACGCGGTCACCACGTGTTTGATCAAAGTGTTCAATAAAATAAATATATACATCTAAACTTGAGTGCGTTATTATTTCAGGTGTGCGCAGCGGCCATACAGCTCGCAATTTCATAATATCGGACGGTGTATTACCAGAGGACCCCTGGGCTGTCGGCCGAACGACCCAAATAATCTCATTAGCTCACCGTAGAGCTATGGCGCCGGGCAATTTATAATCATTACATTACAGCTCTGGTATACGATCGCGTCATTAGTATCACAAATAGGTCTAGTTATTTTATTTGTAAGTACTAAGCTGGAGTCGGAGGCCTTCCACCGAATGTGTTTAAAATTTAATTTTCTCTGTTTTTGTTTGTTATTTAATATGTGTAAAATTGTAATTATTTTCACTATTTTTCTTTTGTTTCATACTTTTTTTTTTTTTTAATAATTTAATTACAATTTGCTTGTTTTAGTTGTTTTGCATTTACACTATTTATATTTAGTTCATTTTCACCCAATTTTCTTATTTTGCATTATTTTGTTATTCATCATAATTCAATTGTTATCAATCAGTTAAATTTAGTTTCCAGTGCTTAAAATGTTTTTGACTCCATTTTTTTTATATTCACCCAATTTTGTTAAGACATTTTGCTTGCATTTGTTGTTTTTCAAAATATGTTATTGGTTTTTACCAATTTTGATAGAATTCACAGGTTTTTGTTGTTATTGACACTTTTTATTGTTAATTTCAAATTAATATGGTTTAATTTAGCTTATTTTCATTACTTTTCACTTATTATTTATATTGTTTTTTACTCCAGTTTATTTGATTTTATTCATATTCACAAGATTTCACCGTAATTGTTAAAGAGTCGCTGCTTTTCCAAAAAAACTGGAAAACAATACCAGAAAATGGTGTATACCAACCTTACTAATCCCATTTAACATGAATTTCATGGGGCATCATGTTGTTATTATTATATCACTTGAAATGTGATAGTAAGGAGAGCTATGTAGATCAAGGAAATTGAAGAGTAAAACATATATATATTATACGTCAATCGCGTTGCTAAACCACTGTAACTTAACCTAACTTCACGAAAGGTGATTACTGGGGGAGAGTTTGCAGACACGTGATAGTGCTAAAAAAAAAGTATAATAAAGAGCGTACATCAGTTCATCCACCCCGTGATTCACCTATCGTGAAATTAGGTTTAATTTGGTTAGGTATTCTGCATTTGACATGACTACACAGCAGCAGTACGTAAGCACTTAAATTCCCACAGTAACATGCAATACTACACAGTACAATTCACAACACACTATACACTTTCCACACTAAAACTTGACAAATTAGCAGCGGATATAGCTCGATGGTGATGTAGTGATAACATACAATGAAGAGCCAAAAAAACTGGTACACCTGCCTAATACCGTGTAGGGCCCCCGCGAGTACGCAGAAGTGCCGCAAGACGACGTGGCATGGACTCGACTAATGTCTGAAGGTATGCAGGAGGCATTCAAATCTGCGCCAATTTCAGAAAGAGTTGCAAGTCTGTCACGTTTAATGATTCTCGTCAGTCCTCGTTTGTCCCGTTCGTTCACTATCTTTTTCCGGCCGCAGTGATGTCAAA
The DNA here is from genome assembly GCA_002778355.1 of Clitarchus hookeri. Taxonomy (NCBI): domain Eukaryota; kingdom Metazoa; phylum Arthropoda; class Insecta; order Phasmatodea; family Phasmatidae; genus Clitarchus; species Clitarchus hookeri. The sequence goes on along the minus strand of NQII01009389.1, from coordinate 46,645 downwards.
GATTTGATATTTTACCGTATTTCCGATATTCACGGTACACTCGTGAAATGGCCGTACACAAAAATCCAAATTTTATCGCTACCTCGGAGATCCCATGTCCCATCTCTCGTTCGCCGACTATAACACCACGTTCAAACTCGCTTAAATCTGGATAACCGGCCATTGTAGCAGCAGTAACCGATCTAGCAGCTTTGCCAGACGCTTGTTGTCTTATATAGGCGCTGCCGACCGCATCGCGTTACTCTGGTTCCATACCTCTGTTATTTGCATACACACGCCTATACCAGTTTTTTTTGGCTTTCTCCAGTGTATGTTTAGGACACTTTTACCTTCTATTATAATCTGTGTAAACTCCACAAACACTCATATTTCTGCACAATAATTAAATTTAAAACTTTACATGGAAGTAATTGCACAGCAACACTTATATTTCTGCACAATAATTAGATTGAACACTTCTTTTGGAAATAATCACACAGAAACACTTGTAATAGCAGGCACACTGCACTTCCGCATACTACCGTCTAGAAATCACAAAGAAAGGCCAAAATTAATGTACATTTGTTTCCTGTAAATGCAATCTTGTTCAATAATGTATCAGGGCGATAAATGTAAACGGCACATAAACAAAGCCTAAAAAGACTTTTTCTTTGTACAATATACTGTGTATATTTTTTTCTAATACTTTTACGTTACGTAATATAATCTTCTCATGGATATCAACAAGGCTAGCCTTGCAAAATTAAGCAGGATTCAATGATATTACAACACTGCTTTATTACAGTTGTTTATTCATGTAGGTCTTTAGCGCTTCGGCACAAATATACCCTGCGATTCATGTATTGTAAATTAAGGTTTGGTATTCAAAGGTGTTATCACATTTAACATGGTTCAGCAGCCCGATTGAAATATATTTTACATAAACTTTAAGTGTTTTATAAAAAAAAATACCCTGATTCTTAATAATTACCAAATAATACAGTTATTTTTATACGCTGACTGGTACGGTCATAAATTCTCAGCATTCAGTAGCTTTCATCAGGAGAACAATTATTGACATTAGTGTAGTCTGAGCTTAAAATTTTAAGTTCATCCATTGGAATGCCTCGAACTCTAGCTTAGTGTAAATAAAATAACTAATATCTATGATACTAATATTAAAATATACACAAAACTATGTGCGTACAAGTAAACACATTAAATTCAGCTTAATATTTTAGAGTGCCAATACAACACTTGAATCTGTCCAAGTATGAACCCCAAACTCTTTGATTTTGTCAAAATACAGCCTGTTGATGTGTTGCCACAGCCTACTCAATAACAGTACTGTACACAACTCAACTTTGGGCACAGTGATTGTCTTCAATGGGGCCACCTTTGTCCCTCGTCACAAATCAGACATAAATGACTGCAGTATAGACTTTCTCACTGGCATCGCAAAATCCATGAAACTGCACCTCTACCCCCTGAAGTGGAATAAACCAAGGAATTTTAACCTCACAAAGGCTAGGAAGTGGCTTCTTAAACTCCTCCCACTCAACTCTAACTTTTGAGGACATTCTGTCCTTCACAACTATTTGATGGGGGATGATGTAAGCAGGTTATTCATGTGATGAAGATGTCAGCTCCAACTCACCATCTTTATCAGATTTCAGGGTACCTACACATGTCATATGCACTAATTGCTCGTATTCCTCCATGAAATGTTTATATTCTGAGTGCAAACCTGATGGCCTTCTGAACCTACACTCCTGACCACGGAGTCGTCTGAGTACCACCCCACATGAATTCCCCAATAGTCATCGCTCTTAAATGGAAGACGTAATATATACCTCCTGTATCATCTTGAGTGTGCGTCCTTACGAATTGCTCTTCACACTTCTGTTCGTTCTTGGAAGTAAAGTTGCTCCCTGGAACCTCCTCAATGTCCCAGAACCTCTGTAGGGCACTGTCAAGACTGCTATTTGTGCGCGCAAGTAAGCAAGTTGACTCTGGACTACTGTGTTCACATAGGACTTTTCCAGCCAGCACCCACCTAAATTCTGTTTGGAAGGCATGTGGCTGTCCTACAATTTTGACATCCGTCATTACCTCTGCAACGACCTCTGCAAAGAGAAGCATGTAAATTGCCCCAGATGTCGCAAACTGTGGGTCTGCCAATGGGAGATCCTTTAGGTGAGCGAGGCATGATGTGTCTGCCTGGACCGATGGCATGTCCCTTGTTATTCTTTTGAGGATCAAGGTTTTAGTAACAAGGTGAAACTTATCTGAGTGCAACGATGCAATTTTGCACAGCACCTCTCCCTTNTGAGGATCAAGGTTTTAGTAACAAGGTGAAACTTATCTGAGTGCAACGATGCAATTTTGCACAGCACCTCTCCCTTAGCTTCAGCTGCAGACATCAGCCCAATCCCAGATATGCTGACGAATGGCAACGCTTCAGTCCTAAGCGCTTCACGCTTGCATCTGTGATGAAGGATGATCGTGATGCTCCATCTAGTAGGGCTCTCACTGTTTGAAATTTCTCTACACCATCCATGACCTTGATCAATGCTGTGGACAGCAACACAGTAGATGCTTGCCTGTCCTGGACACCTTGAGCTGAGCACATCACCACTATACTATAGTGACAACCAGCTGCACCGGCATTATCTGTATCTGGTGTTGGATCCACTTCACCTCCGTTGTNACCACTATACTATAGTGACAACCAGCTGCACCGGCATTATCTGTATCTGGTGTTGGATCCACTTCACCTCCGTTGTCTGCTATGTGAAGCAAAGTGTGGTGTAATTTCCCACAACGTTGACATCAAAATCTTGATCCACTCTGCACTGCTATATGACCACCTCTGAGGCAATTAAAGCACAGACGTTTCCCTAGGACATGTCTCCTTTTTTCGTCAATTTACACTACAAGAATGACTGGCATTGTATAAGTGTATGTGATCCGTTACACACATCACTCTTTTGTTTTTCAGATGATTTATCATGACTGACACTAGCGTGGTCTTTGAAGGGTTGACCGAACCAGACTGCATACCTGCGCTTAATAACTTTATCTTGTTATGCCATGTACTTGGAATCTTATTACTCAGAAAAGTCTTAAATGAGTTAGGCCTTCGTTCAGNAACTTTATCTTGTTATGCCATGTACTTGGAATCTTATTACTCAGAAAAGTCTTAAATGAGTTAGGCCTTCGTTCAGAGGTAGTAAATAATTGTGCATGTTTGCAGCAAGTGACGTTGCAAAAACTGCAACAGTCATGATGGAATTNCGTTCAGAGGTAGTAAATAATTGTGCATGTTTGCAGCAAGTGACGTTGCAAAAACTGCAACAGTCATGATGGAATTTCATCATCCTGTGTCATTTCAAACGCCTGTCTCAAGGGTTCATCAAGTTTCTCCAGCAATATATTCAGTAACAAAAAATCCCACTTGTCTATTGGAAAATCTAAAGCTTTTAGAGCTTTAAGATTTTCTTCAACTGTGCACAGAAAACCTTAATATGATGCATTATTCTTGCTATTAATGGGTGGAAGATGCAGGATTTTGTNTCTTCAACTGTGCACAGAAAACCTTAATATGATGCATTATTCTTGCTATTAATGGGTGGAAGATGCAGGATTTTGTGCACATGAATGGTAGCTGTAAGCCGTACACTTTTGTACCTTTACTTCAATAAATCACATACTATTCTTATCAATAACTGGGAGGTTACTTACTAGGTTCCGTGGTTCTCCTTTAAAACAACTCAATAAGTAGTGGAGTTTCTGCACTTTACTTATGCTAGGAATTCGCCCAACCATTGAGTTAAATAGTNTCTTCAACTGTGCACAGAAAACCTTAATATGATGCATTATTCTTGCTATTAATGGGTGGAAGATGCAGGATTTTGTCCACATGAATGGTAGCTGTAAGCCGTACACTTTTGTACCTTTACTCCAATAAATCACATACTATTCTTATCAATAACTGGGAGGTTGCTTACTAGGTTCCATGGTTCTCCTTTCAAACAACTCAATAAGTAGTGGAGTTTCTGCACTTTACTTATGCTAGGAATTCGCCCAACCATTGAGTTAAATAGTNAAAACAACTCAATAAGTAGTGGAGTTTCTGCACTTTACTTATGCTAGGAATTCGCCCAACCATTGAGTTAAATAGTTCAGAAAACCCTGTCCACTCTGCTTGATTTCCCATGAACACAGGCAAAGGTAAAGTTGGCAGGACTTCCGACTGTGGTGCACCCTGTATCGTTGCATTGCACTTTCTACCTGATGAGTTTGAAGATTGTCATTTGATTTTGTTGTATTCTTTATGTAATTCCCGAAATACTAGTTCGTATGCAACAAATTGCTGTTTCACTTCTTCTATATTGATACTTCTGTTGGAGGGGTTTGCACAAAAAGCACAGAAATGGCACCACATCCTTTTTTTTGCTTATAACCTCTTCAACCACAATCTCAAAGTCCTTGATTTTTGAGGCATCTTCTTCTATAGCTTCACACATTTCCCTTGCACCGTCAGCTTGTGACAAGACAAAATTAAACGTCACATGCTGTAATGCAGGTGTGCGACGATGTTAACCGTTACAATTCAGAAAGTGGACTGTATTTAAAATCAAAGTACTTGCGCTCCCGTGGTTTACCAAACAGCACAGTCTAGCCTAGAAATAATCAACGTAAGCAAGTATACACTGCAGTCATGTCCCGACTCGTAGTCTACTTCCACCATTCACTGTATACTGTACATCCCTTTAGCTGACTTTACCCATACAAGTGTTAAAAGCTGTCAGGGGTTTTACACGTCATTATGTAACTCACGCTGTGTGCAATTACGCATATTGCATGTACCGGTTACACTAATCCGAGCCGTTAGGACCGAAAAATGTTGAGCACGAACGAACACAAATCACCACCCGCCGCCATAATAGTTCGCACTGAGTCAACCAAAACAATGGCACCAGTATGGCCAACCAAACAAATTAATTCCCACACACAAACAGTATAATACACTATATACATCATGAACACTGCATGTGTGCATATATACTGTGTGTATGCACTCTCACAACACTACCCGCATCCAAAATAACATCCTGGCTACACCATTAAGAATTACCAAAGCTTAAATGTAATTTCACTAAATTACTCCATGATGGGACTCCATAAAGTGATGCAATACTCTGAGAATGATTGTGGCCCAGAACGTATAAAAAGAAAATCGTTTTTTTAAACATTAATACAGCTCTTGAGGATTTTTCAAAACAATTATTTTCAACCAATAGAAAAATCTTTTTTTTTGAATAAAATGTTAAATATTAAAAAAATTTAACATTTTTATTGTAGAATAGATTTTTTTGTCTGTTTTATTTATTATAATAAAATTAGAAAAAACTTTACTCAAACTGTTGTATGCAGCCCTTCACCTAATACCTCACACAGATACTAAGTGTCTTAACAGAAAAATTAACATTATTTTCACCGATTTGAATACAATGGCCAAGTCACATCAGAAAGTAGCATAATTGCCAAGTATTATCGGGTGTGATATGAGAGGGTGAAAAATGGACCATGGTCTTGTGAACATCCAGTGCATTAATGGCACAAATAAACCAACTACACACACGTGTATGTGCACACATGCACACACATACATGTGTGCACACATGCACACACACAGACATTTTTAACTGTAACCTGAAAGCAGGATGGCCACTCAATTTCCATTTTAAAAATCCCCGACTTTTCCAGGTGTTCCAGATCACAATTGCATTTTCCCCCGACTGCTTATTTTGGCTTAGTATTTGCTTGACATAATTTATCAAAAATTTTATTATGCAATGAAAACACTAAAAATGTTACCTTTGTGCAGTGACCATAATATTTTTATTCTACAGTCTGCAGCATCATTTTCATGAAATAAAACTGCAATGCAGCTTGGTGAACAAAATCTCTGAAACCCGCATCTTGCGTAAACAAATGTTAGGTTTGAAATTGGATAAGGTGTAGAATAGGTGGCAATACAATTTAATTCCAACTACATCGTAAAATTTAAAACATTTATTAGTAACATCCCATGTAATACTGCATTCCTGAGGGGGAAAAACTACAAAAAAAAAAGTTGCATTAAATATTACAGAGTATAAAAAAAAATCAGATGAAAATTAAACATTTTGCTTACAGGATTCTTTACTGGAAAACTGTTTCCGTAATTTAAAATACAATCTTCAAGCATCAATGGTTTTCACAAAAATTGCCCAACTTTTTACAAATTTTACAAAATTCCCTGACTTTTCCCTTGGCTAATAGAATTCCCTGTTTTCCAGGAGAGTGGCCACCCTGCAGGAACACACTTTGTTAAAGATTTTATGTTAAGTTATATTGACAGTTATTTCGATGCACAAAACATGTTTGAAACAACACACACAATGTCAGAGAATTAGCTACAATCACATCACTGTAGGAGAGTCTTATTCCTCAATCAATTTATAAAAACTGCTTCTTAAAAATAAGAATTGATATTGGTGGTTTCAAACAAACACTGTCCAAAAAATCAAAAACATACTTGAAAAATAGGGTCTGAAACCTACAGGTAATTTTTAATTACTGCACGCCGTGTGCCTCTTGCCACGTACCACTTTCTGCACTGTTACCATGTATATTGTATTAGTGTGTGTTCAGCTACTCCTTAGTCTCTCGTCTCACAGTATCAGCCACTGTGCCTGCTTCGTTAGTGTATGTGCACACACCAACTTTCAAATACACTATTCTATAGCCAGCGTAATGGCCACTAAAAGGAAAGCAACAGCAATTTCGGTATAAATATTTTGCTTTTCTCTGTTTCTGTACAAGTGATGTAGCCTAAAGTGTAAACCTACAGCTGTTAAAGCTTTAAAAATAGCTTTCTAAGAATGTACTTATTATTTTATTAAATGTTACTGTAACTCATAATGAACGCACTCGTGTGTACACATTTTTATAGGAAAACTAAAAAATTACATAACTCAAGTGTAACACTTCAAAAATAGGATCTCAAAATGTTAACTGTGTTTTGCTAAAACTCCACTAGACACATGAAATTAAATTATCAAGAAGTTGTTTGTTTTGTGAACACTTAACACTGCAAATGTTCAGCCCAGCACTGCCATGTCTGTCTGCCAACTGACACCCACAAGTTGTATCTCCTTGGTCTCAGNNNTAGAACATCACATGTTCCAGATCACAGTCAGACAACAGTTGCTTATCTACCTCCTGCAGCACACACACACATGATACAGTTTTTTTTCGAGATTAAATCTACTGTGGTCTTTCCCTTTCCTGTACACATTTAGGATATGTATTCACACAGATATGGTATATGAGAACGCAAAAAATGGTTATCATGGCAAAATTATGGGTGTGAATATGGTATATGGCAATGTTATGCAATTTATTTACGTGTCCCGGACATCCATGGTTTTCACACATCTGCGGGAGCTCAGTGTGAATAATGCAAGCCAACTGTGTTTCACACTGTTTGCTTTGCACCATCAGCATGCCAGGCACTTAGCTATTAATGCCACTAGGACCAATGAGAAGTTTGGCACAAATACTATACAATGATGAAGCAAGCAATGATACCAGGTAAGTATAGTACTCACTCCTTCAACTCATCTAACATCNCAAATACTATACAATGATGAAGCAAGCAATGATACCAGGTAAGTATAGTACTCACTCCTTCAACTCATCTAACATCGCCCTGATCAGCATAACAGCTATGTATGTCTTGCCAGATCCCGTAGGCAGGTACAAGATTGTGTTCTGCTTCAGTGCAGTTTCCAATAGCTGCTCCTGGTAATCCCTCGCCAGCAGATCTTCATTTTCACCATCCATCAGGTTGGCATCATCGTTGTCTGTTTCCATTTTCTGCCAAAATCAACAAAACCACTCTGTCTAAAAATTGTGCTATTGTTTTTTTTATGACTGCTGTTGTTAGTGCAGAACAGCAAAAATACTGTTACAACTGAGATAAAACAGTTTGAAAATGGCAGTAACATAAATCAGAACTTAAACTGAATTTGTTTACTCAAGTATGATGTACATATTCTAAAGCACATATGCAATACATATGTTATAAATGATTCATTTCTTCACCTCAATACACGAGACACTCATTTCTCTACGAGTCAAGACAGTGATTTTCAGTGGTGTATTTCTGGCTTACCTTATAAATAAAGAGTAATAACACACACCTTACATAAAAGCCAAACACTTTCCTAGAAAATAGATGAAACTACAGTTGACTCGCGATAGTCCAACACTTAACAAGTCCAAAACGCTCGGTAGTCCGACGCGCCTGTTAGTTGAGTCACCCGAGCTTCATTTTGAGCGCTTTCTTTACCATACCGTTTGCCGTTCCTATCGCGACAGGAAACACCCTCCTGTCCCTCCGCATGCCTACTCAGTTGCTTGTTTAGACGTCCAAATTCAGTTTCANAGGAAACACCCTCCTGTCCCTCCGCATGCCTACTCAGTTGCTTGTTTAGACGTCCAAATTCAGTTTCATCGCAGATAAGTTCGTACATTGTTACAGTACGTATTTTTGTTTAAAGAGTGATATTATAGTGTTGTGAGTTGTTCCGTTATACTGTATAGTGTAGTGTTGTAATGGCGAGCACAAGTTCAAAACGTAAGCATAAAACATTAAAGCTATCTGATAAATGGGAAATTATTAAGAGATATCACTGTGGTGAAACTCCAACGTCGATATGTACTTCGTATGAAATAGGGCGAGCTACAGTTTACGATACCTTGAAAAATAGAGAAAAAATTGAGAACTATATGAAGTCTGTTGATGAAAAGCCCATTAAAAGAAAAACCCTTAAAATGAGTGAGTTTCCTCAAGTTGAGGATGCTCTTTACACCTGCCTGCAAGTGATTGTTGGTTTGAAAATTTCAAAAAGCACAACGGTATTAGATTCCTACAGATGAGCGGAGAGAAATTGTCTGCCGACGACTATGAGATTTCTGAATTCATCCAGAAACTGAATGTAAAAATCACTGAACTAGGTCTAACACCTGAAGAAGTTTATAACGCTGATGAGACGGGCTTAAATTGGCGGCAACTTCCATGTAAGACGTTTGTCACTCAAGAGGAAAAACATGTTTCTGGAAGAAAACTTCAAAAAGAACGGATCACTCTGATGGTATGTGCTAATGCTTCAGGAAGTCGTATGTTAAAACTATTGGTTGTAGGGAAATCAAAATCTCCCAGTACATTTAAAAACATTAAGGTTGAATCTCTGCCAGTTACGTACATGAGTCAAAGTTGAGCGTGGGTCACTAAAGAAGTNTAGGGAAATCAAAATCTCCCAGTACATTTAAAAACATTAAGGTTGAATCTCTGCCAGTTACGTGCATGAGTCAAAGTCGAGCGTGGGTCACTAAAGACGTTTTTCATGATTGGTACACTAACAGTTTTGTCCCACAAGTAAAACAACACTTGAACGAGAAAAAGTTATCAATGAAGGCAATTATCTTATTGGACAATGCACCAGGACATCCTGACAAGGAAGAATTGAGAGTTAAGACAGCTGATGGCTATATAGAGGCTTTGTACTTGACAAAAAATACAACCGCTCTCATTCAGCCGATGGACCAAAATGTTATCAAGACTCTCAAGGCACATTACAAGAAGCGCCTACTTACGGATATCGTAAGTCAACCTAACGCAGACATCACATCCCTCTTGAGACAATTCAACATCAAGGATGCCATTGTCAATGCAGCATTTGCTTGGCGTCAAGTAAAATCTCTAACGTTAATAAAATCTTGGAAAAATATTTGGCCAGAAAATCCACTTCTTCCAAAGAAAGATGACAACAAATCTCAAGACAACAATAACGACTCTGAACCAATTTTGGAGGCTGCACTTGCAATTTGCAATGAAATTGAAACTCCACAAGATACAGTGGAAGACTTAAAAACATAGGTTTTTAGATGATAACCTTGACGCTGATCTCACAGACGAAGAAATTATCAAGAAAATCACAGAACCTGTTGACAACACGATTCAGGAGGCCTCGGAAACAAGATTCACTGTCAACTGCGATGAAGCTTCATCAGCTGCAAACACTTTGTTACGATGGTGTGAGGAGAGAGAATCTGACTACGAGCAAATTATGAAAAGAAAAGCTTACAAAAATAGACACTGCAATAAATTCATCAAATATGCTTAACTGGATCATAAACACAAAAAAATAACTACAATTCCTTTAATGACAAAGTTGGAAAATGTGTTTAAAATAAAAGTAGAGTGAGAGATAATATTATTTGTGTTGGTATTTGTTAGTGAGAGAGTTTAGTTGTGTGGTGACAATCTATGAGTGGCGGTAGATAGACATTCGTACATTAACACTAGCGGTACATTGGCACTCAACCACAAGAACTTATAGCACTTCACAAAATAAAACTTGAATAACATTTCTACTGGCTACTTTAAGTACCAATGAAATGAAAGCAAGAATAATTTTATATTGATTTATTTACTACAATTTTACTGTGTGAAAAGAAATTATAATTACTGAAATAGCAAGCTGACTTTTGGTTAGGATTTCTGGAAATTAAAAATCAAAATTCCTAAATTTAATCAAGGAGTGTGGTGACTTCAGATAACCACCATCCTTACAAGAGACTTTGTTAAAATATTAAAATTGCAAAAATTAAAATTAATGAGTACTGCTTCCTGAAAGTCCAAAAAAAAAAATTCACATTACTGTAAACTTTAAAACTTATAAGTCCACATCTCACGTAAACAAACTAAAATAAAAAGTTCAGTTCTACTGATCCAAANTGTAAACTTTAAAACTTATAAGTCCACATCTCACGTAAACAAACTAAAATAAAAAGTTCAGTTCTACTGATCCAAAACTATTAATAATTCCAAAAAACACCAAAAAATGAAATTTACACTTCTTTTCTCATGTGTTAAATTTAATTAAAAATAATTGAATCACTCAAAAATGTTTCTCAGGGTTGTAGAACTCGATTGCTCCAGCCCTAGTAACAGCCTGAAGATCCTGTAGGAGAATATATGTAGGTATGTTGGGAGTGTGTGTGGTGGAAGCAGCAGACTTGTGAAGCACTGCATAATTCCTCTTTGCTCGACTGGCTAACGGCTTCTTTAAAGATGCCAACAAAGCATTCAAACCCTTTTTAAAGCACAAACTTAAGTGAGAATTTCTCTCTTATTACCAGGAATTCTTATAGTGTAGGAATTTCAATCAAGATAGATTGTTTTTTTTAGTGCAGTTGCAAAACCACATTAATTATGAACATTAGAGAGATTTCAATACCCTTAAAAAAATAAACATAAAACCAATGCAGATGCATAAGTAAAATAATATGACTACTAAGACTAAAACTATTTTCATACAATTTGTATGAACAAAAAAAGACATAACTAACTGCTCTCAAATCACACAAAATACACTTGACTCTCTTTTTACGAATTAGTGAATTTTTATTGAGTTGAAGAAAGTATTGATATTGAAGATGAAAATTAACCAAGAAATTTATTATTCTTTTTTCAACTGAAAAACCTGAAATTTTAATACCAAATAAATGCTGTCGTCAAAAGAATTATAGTAAAATTAGCTGTGTTGGCAAATTTACTATATGACCTCACTAAAAACATATCAGATAAAATAAGTAAATTACGTGAAAGTGATATTCTCCTATTAACTTGCACCGGTAAAAATTAATCAACTTAAGCTTGATGAAAGTTGATGCTCAGATGTACGAGAGAAATTATCTGCTAGCTTCTGGTAACATCCGAAGGAAACACTCGCCCTCTAAAAAAAATCTTAGTTTTACGTCAAATTCCAAATTGCATTTAATTAACAGTTTCCAAATAAAACAACTTCTGAGCTCTTCTGAGCTCATGTCAGTCAGTTCACTGATGTTGCTGTGAGATGCTCTACCCACGGATAAGTTATGTTCATTTGCTAATATCTAGCATACTGAGTCTCTTCTTTTAACATATCCACACATATTTACGACTGAGGTGCCTCCCAAAAACCTCCCTAGCTTTAGGATAGGCAGTCATCACAAGATATAATTAAAATTTGCTGGAGCAAATGTTATGCTGGACTGCTCTACATGGCTGCAAAGGAGAGTTTTCCCAGAAGTCGCACAGGAATGCTGTCTTTTAACGGATAAATTTCAAGATAAAGTCACTTCCTGAGACATCTCACTTAAAATGTTCATTTTTCAATGGCTAAACTGTAGTGATAACATACATTTAGTGTGTAAGGAGAAATTGGCACTTTAAAAATAACTATACCCAGCCAAAACAAGGAAATAAAGAAAATTAATCAAACTGTCAATCAGAGAGAGAGTTAAAACAAAATAAATAAATTTAGAAGGAACCGCAGTGATCAAGATAAAAACGCAGCTTACAAATCGTAGAAGTTTGATGGCGTTAACTTACTGAGTTTTATTCCCCATATTTTATTATGTNAGAGTTAAAACAAAACAAATAAATTTAGGTTTTGAGGTGATATCCTGAATATTCTCTTAGGGTAGGGGCTTTATATTTTCAAAATGTAAATATTTATCAAGCTCGTAAACAAACTTTAAAATCTGGTACCACTATATCATGTTCTAAGAAATGGATAAAAAAAAAAATGGAATAAAAATATTGAGTTGTAAATTAAAACTATTTTATAATATAAGTTTCGACATGGTCCACCTGCCAGCGGACTACAGACCGTGTCACGCCGCACCAACGCAGCAGGGCAGGCCAATGGAACAGTTCAATAAGTGTGTCTTGGTATGCCTTCTTTCGCACACTGGTGCATAAGTCCTGCGACCCATAAAGTCACGTCTTTGAAGGAACCGCAGTGATCAAGCTAAAAACGCAGCTTACAAATCGTAGAAGTTTGATGGCGTTAACTTACTGAGTTTTATTCCCCATATTTTATTATGTATCAGGAAATGCTATCTTGAAAAAGGACATAAAAACATGTGAGAATTGATGGTACCAAAATGCCACATGGTTTTAACCAAACTTTTAACACAAGCAAGCAGCTTATGTGGTTATAATAATTATGATAGTAATTTTTAAAGGGTACTGTAATGTTTTTTAGATGTTAAATCTCTTGCAAAGTTAGTTGAGTAAAATTCTGTACAGAAACATGAAACGGCCACAGCAGTTTCAGCCATTTTGCCCCAAACCTGTAAAAATAACATTTATTGAATTAAAATAAATGTATGCTCAAAGAAATTAAGTAAAGCCAATTAACAGTGTAAACATCATGTTTGTACAGTATTTTAGGTTTATTGATAGTGATTTCCTTGCATAAAGTTAATGTTTACTTTTTGATACGTAAATTTAAAAGGGCTAGGAAAGACTTGGAGACACTTCTCGGCAAGGAATGACAGCCCTAATAAAGTTTTATCTTCATGTACGAGTATCTCATGTACCTAGAATTAAGCACAATGTATGACTTGTTTTCTAGGTTATGTAAAAATATTCCCTTGTGTTTTGAGCGGGAGGCAATGGCGCCCTATGCCATTGCCTCCCGGCGCCAAGTCAGTCTGACTCAAGTGGGCGAAAGTGTCGGGAGTGTTTCGTGTTCCCAGGGAACTTGAAACTTTTGGCCATCATATAGTGTATCAATAGTTTAAATCCTTGGTTACTGGAACCTTTTTGTTTTATTTTCCCCCGAGGAAACTGTACAGCACCATTTTCCGCAGACTCGCAGCGCCCTGGAAATGTAATTCATCATGTTATGTTCTCTCTTGCCAGTTTGGCTTTTTCTTCCACATCGGCCACTGCTGGGCCATAAGCACCAGACCCGCTTGCATTGTGTTTTCCACTCTAGCCTAAGCAAGTGATGTAATTTTACCACGTTCTCCATGTAAAGCAGTGAAACAGGTGTTCGTGTTTTTATTTACGGAGAACCCACTTCACGTAAGTGTTTCGGGACCTGGCACACTCCAGGTAAACTTTCAGTCANCGTGTTTTTATTTACGGAGAACCCACTTCACGTAAGTGTTTCGGGACCTGGCACACTCCAGGTAAACTTTCAGTCAATAAGTTGCCATGTTTCTGATTTGTGTTACGTAACGCAAGAGCGTGAGGGGTGGCTCTAACAACCCCACTCAACTGCGACTTAACTAGTGGCAGTGTAGGGAGATCTTCGCCACGTGGTCGACTGCCACACACCCAAAGCAAGAGACACTCGTACTTGTCAGAGCTAGTCGATAGACGAGTTGGCGCCCTTCAAATTACGTTAGTAGAGTGTTTACATCATGAGTGTTAGGCGTGGGTAGGACACCACTACTCCATCCTACACATTATCTCCATCGCCACTACTAAATCTCCTTCCACAACCAAAGCCACGTTAGTTTGACAAAAAGTCACCCAATTTTATGCATTACAATATATATTTTTAAAAAAACTTTACAAAAAAATTTAAAACTTGCCAAACAAAAATGTAATGACAGCTAAATTCGTCAATCAAATAACAAATGTAAAACAATGAGGCAAGTAATAGAAACCGAAGCCAAAAAAGTGTAAACAGGAATGTAATAAATGTACGCAATTCAAATGGTAAAACTGTAACAGATACTAAGCTCATAGCTAATTATATCGACAACTATATTTCAACCATAGCTAAAACTCTAACAATATGACATGGACCACTCCTGCATGGTCTGGCATGTCCACTGTCATCGGCCCACAGTCGCTGCACCAGTGCGGCCTGCTGAACACCCACATTGTGCGTCCCGATGCGTGTCCGCATTGTTTACTTAGGAATGGGTCATGAACAGATACCGAGTGATCCAACCGAGTGTCTGTGGTGTCCCCAGAGAGATCTGTGTAATTAGGAGAGGAATCAAGTGTTAGAATGTGTATTAAATAGCATTAAAATTTACAGCCCACGGGCAAATGTTTATGAAATTCGCCCTTAGGGATTGCAAAGTAATAGCAGAATAAATGCACGCCACGTGCATATTTAATGAGGTGTAGAGTAGCAAGGCTAGGGTATTTGAAGTGTTCTATATGATATTGCAAGTGTAATTGTGTGTATAATCAAGCCAATTAGTGACTTGGGAAATAATTAGTCTTTCTTTCAACATGACCGTTTCTGTCATAGAGTGCCCCAAAACTTAACAAACCTAAATTTCCGAGGTGCTCTGTAATGCACCACATAATCATGTTTTGTATTTCAATAAACACTTAAGAAAGAACTTTGAGCTCTCCTCAAGCTAAGGGATGTCCATCTCGAACGTTGACGGGTCCTATTGTCTGTATGTTTTACGTGTTTATGTAATGAGGTCAGTAAACTAAGATACCTCGCGGGATGGCACGAGCTCTCGGCGAGGATGCAGTTTGCCCACCTTACCCCCCGCAAGGTCTGATTCCACGGATCTTAGGTGCTGCACGTGTGTCGTATCGCGGGGGACTTTCATACTTTGTTATGAACACTTAACTGCAATAGGTCAAAGTAATTTACTGGAACTTTTATTTAGTTAGCAAACAGTCTTCCCCGCATTCGCAGCACCCCTCCATCAGCTCAATTTACCGACCCCGGAAGTTTAATTACTATTGTAAGTTTTTGTGCCATTCTTGACCTTTTTGTACAGTAACTGCCGCTGGTAGGTCTTGTGAGTCAGGTCCGCTTTAATTTGCATTGTATAGACGTAACTGTGTACACTATTCGGCAATACAATTAGTTGAGTTAACAGAAACTTGTCAGTTCTCATTTAGTGTTGCATTTTGGGCCCTGGCCCTATCCAGGAAGTAATCGATGCCTCAAGGAGACATCCTTCATTTATAAGGTGAAAGGGTAATACTAAGATGTGCTGGGGAGCCTGAATACCCCGGCTATATATTACGTTTTCCTGTAAATTTGTACAGTAAGTGTCAGGGGATACAGCCATGTGGTTGTTCGGCCCAAAATCCTGAGAACTGTGACTTCGTGCTCACCCAATGAGCTGGCGCCCATTCTATTTGAAATAGGAATATTGTGTATATTCTGATTTTTTCCCAGACCTATTTATAACTAAGGTGCCTCTCTAACACCTACATAGCTTACGATGGGCAGTCAGCAACAAAATTATAACGAAAAATTGCTGGAGTAAAANTACGGTAAACTGCTGTACATGTCTGCTGGAATGAAAGTCCCGCGGGGTTCACATCATGATGCTATCAGAACAGATAATTACAAGGTAAATTTCACTTCCTGAGACCTCCCACTTAATTATCAGAATTTAATTTAATTCCTTTCTCAGTGTGCAAAACTGTAGTGATAACATGTACTGGACAAAGAGAAAACATCAGAAAAATAATTATTCCAAAGCCATAACCAGCCAAAACATAGAAATAAATAAAATAAATAAATTTCATTTTTGAAGTGATGTCAAAAAAATACAATTCTAGTTGGCCTAACTCTTACGGTAGGGGCTTTATATT
This sequence comes from Clitarchus hookeri, assembly GCA_002778355.1. Taxonomy (NCBI): domain Eukaryota; kingdom Metazoa; phylum Arthropoda; class Insecta; order Phasmatodea; family Phasmatidae; genus Clitarchus; species Clitarchus hookeri. The sequence continues at coordinate 30,180 of NQII01009389.1, read as the reverse complement.
ACTGTCAAAATAAATATGTATCCATCTCAAAAGTAAACAAACATAATAAAGCAAGTTTTAAATGCTGGTACTGTTACAATATTTCATAAATGAGATATACGGAATTAAAATAAATTATATGAAATGAAAAGTTTTTTTTATAAGAACATGCTCATGAGACAGCTATAAAATGTTATACAAATTATAGAAAGAAACCTTTATGTAGTTTTGGAATTAGCTTGATTAAAATAATTTTTGCAGTGTGGCATGTCTATGTAAAAATTGGTAATGCCAAAAAAGTGTACAGTTAACCTAATCTGAGAACTTTACAAGCAGTAATTGTACCTTTTGAGGTATAGCTACTGTTTCTCAAAATGTTTAAATGGTANATCTGTAAGGTTCGTACTCTGCAATTTGGACTTCTTCTGTGAACTGTGGTGCTGAGTGTTAAATAAATAGTTAAATAAACAAAGTACATAACAAACTAATTTGGAACTTCTTCATTCTTAATTAATAATGTTCAATTAACTGAGTCTCGTGTTTCTACCCTGAGAAAGCCGTGGCAAGTAAAACGCATTATTGCAATATGACGCTCAACTGTGCGGCATTATAATAAATATAGTGTGAAAGTTCAACCAACGTTTCATTACAGAGTGTTTACATCATGAGTGTTAGGCGTGGGTAGGACACCACTACTCCATCCTCAACATTATCTCCATCGCCACTACTAAATCTCCTTCCACAACCAAAGCTACGTTAGTTTTACAAAAAGTCACCCAATTTTATGCATTACAATATATATATAAAAAAAAACTTTACAAAAAAATTTAAAACTTGCCAAACAAAAATGTAATGACAGCTAAATTCGTCAATCAAATAACAAATGTAAAACAATGTGGCAATTAATAGAAACCGAAGCCAAAAAAGTGTAAACAGGAATGTAATAAATGTACGCAATTCAAATGGTAAAACTGTAACAGATACTAAGCTCATAGCTAATTATATCGACAACTATATTTCAACCATAGCTAAAACTCTATCAAACAATATGACATGGACCACTCCTGCGTGGTCTGGCACGTCCACTGTCATCACGTCATCGGCCCACAGTCGCTGCACCAGTGCGGCCTGCTGAACACCCACATTGTGCGTCCCGATGCGTGTCCGCATCGTTTACTTAGGAACGGGTCATGAACAGATACCGAGTGATCCAACCGAGTGTCTGTGGTGTCCCCAGAGAAATCTGTGTAATTAGGAGAGGTCGAATAATGTTTCTAATAGTTTTGAAGTGTTAGAATGTGTATTAAATAGCATTAAAATTTACAGCCCACGGGCAAATGTTCATGAAATTCGCCCTTAGGGATTGCAAAGTAATCGCAGAATAAATGCACGCCACGTGCATATTTAATGAGGTGTAGAGTAGCAAGGCTAGGGTATTTGAAGTGTTCTATATAATTTTGCAAGTGTAATTGTGTGTATAATCAAGCCAATTAGTGACTTGGGAAATAATTAGTCTTTCTTTCAACATGACCGTTTCTGTCATAGAGTGCCCCAAAACTTAACAAACCTAAATTTCCGAGGTGCTCTGTAATGCACCACATAATCATGTTTTGTATTTAAATAAACACTTAAGAAAGAACTTTGAGCTCTCCTCAAGCTAAGGGATGTCCATCTCGAACGTTGACGGGTCCTATTGTCTGTATGTTTTACGTGTTTATGTAATGAGGTCAGTAAACTAAGATACCTCGCGGGATGGCACGAGCTCTCGGCGAGGACGCGGTTCGCCCACCTTACCCCCGGCAAGGTCTGATTCCACAGATCTTAGGTGCTGCATGTGTGTCGTATCGCGGGGGACTTTCATACTTTGTTATGAACACTTAACTGCAATAGGTTAACATAATTTACTGGAACTTTTATTTAGTTAGCAAACAGTCTTCCCCGCATTCGCAGCACCCCTCCGTCAGCTCAATTTACCGACCCCGGAAGTTTAATTACTATTGTAAGTTTTTGTGCCATTCTTGACCTTTTTGTACAGTAACTGCCGCTGGTAGGTCTTGTGAGTCAGGTCCGCTTTAATTTGCATTGTATAGACGTAACTGTGTACACTATTCGGCAATACAATTAGTTGAGTAAACAGAAACTTGTCAGTTCTCATTTAGTGTTGCATTTTGGGCCCTGGCCCTATCCAGGAAGTAATCGATGCCTCAAGGAGACATCCTTCATTTATAAGGTGAAAGGGTAATACTAAGATGTGCTGGGGAGCCTGAATACCCCGGCTATATATTACGTTTTCCTGTAAATTTGTACAGTAAGTGTCAGGGGATACAGCCATGTGGTTGTTCGGCCCAAAATCCTGAGAACTGTGACTTCGTGCTCACCCAGTGAGCTGGCGCCCATTCTATTTGAAATAGGAATATTGTGTATATTCTGATTTTTTCCCAGACCTATTTATAACTAAGGTGCCTCTCTAACACCTACATAGCTTACGATGGGCAGTCAGCAACAAAATTATAACGAAAAATTGCTGGAGTAAAATTACGGTTAACTGCTGTACATGTCTGCTGGAATGAAAGTCCCGCGGGGTTCACATCATGATGCTATCAGAACAGATAATTACAAGGTAAATTTCACTTCCTGAGACCTCCCCCTTAATTATCAGAATTTAATTAAATTCCTTTCTCAGTGGCAAAACTGTAGTGATAACATGTACTGGACAAAGAGAAAACATCAGAAAAATAATTATTCCAAAGCCATAACCAGCCAAAACGTAGAAATAAATAAAATAAATAAATTTCATTTTTGAAGTGATGTCAAAAAAATACAATTCTAGTTGGCCTAATTCTTACGGTAGGGGCTTTATATTACTGTCAAAATAAATATGTATCCATCTCAAAAGTAAACAAACATAATAAAGCAAGTTTTAAATGCTGGTACTGTTACAATATTTCATAACTGAGATATACGGAATGAAAATAAATTATATGAAATGAAAAGTTTTTTTTATAAGAACATGCTCATGAGACAGCTATAAAATGTTATATAAATTATAGAAAGAAACCTTTATGTAGTTTTGGAATTAGCTTGATTAAAATAATTTTTGCAGTGTGGCATGTCTANTAAATTATAGAAAGAAACCTTTATGTAGTTTTGGAATTAGCTTGATTAAAATAATTTTTGCAGTGTGGCATGTCTATGTAAAAATTGGTAATGCCAAAAAAGTGTACAGTTAACCTAATCTGAGAACTTTACAAGCAGTAATTGTACCTTTTGAGGTATAGCTACTGTTTCTCAAAATGTTTAAATGGTAGAATGAGGTAAATGCCAGATGACAGTCTGAAAAGGTTTGCATTTTGCCAGTCTCAATATAAGTTGCTTCAAAGTGTTGTGTCATAATATAAATTATTTCTTTAATTATTTATCGCTCATATTCCATTTAATCCCACATGAGAGCCAAATAAGTTCAAGGATATGGAAAGAGTCAAATTACAAAAAGAAACATATGACGAACACATACACAAACCATACATATTAGAAATCCTGTTTAACAATTTAATACCTACACTGTAAAAAAACTTTCAAAAATAAAGTGTCAATACAATATTCCCAGTATATGTATAATATAATTAAAATTACTACCATAATTTCCTATTTAATACATAAAAACTAAAAATTCCCAAAGTTTTATGTTAAATTAATGTATTATTATAGAGTAGCTAAAATCATAATTCAATGACTAAACAAAAAGTCAANCCAAAGTTTTATGTTAAATTAATGTATTATTATAGAGTAGCTAAAATCATAATTCAATGACTAAACAAAAAGTCAAGCATAAAATATATACATTTCTAAGGTAGATTAATGTGTTGAAAATGCCAAGTATTCATAATACATTTGTAAAACTGGATTTAAATTAACTTGACAGTCCGATAAAANCCAAAGTTTTATGTTAAATTAATGTATTATTATAGAGTAGCTAAAATCATAATTCAATGACTAAACAAAAAGTCAAACATAAAATATATACATTTCTAAGGTAGATCNTAGCTAAAATCATAATTCAATGACTAAACAAAAAGTCAAACATAAAATATATACATTTCTAAGGTAGATCAATGTGTTGAAAATGCCAAGTATTCATAATACATTTGTAAAACTGGATTTAAATTAACTTGACAGTCCGATAAAACAGCCCCGACACCGACAAAATTTTTTCGTCAGCCAATCACGAGCAAAGTAGATTCTATTTCTACTTTCGTCGGGTGTCTGACCAGTTGGCCTTGCTTGGCAGCATGAAAAAAAACTAAACATAACCTTACAAACCAAAATTTTGGGCTGATTTCACTACTGTAGTAAATTTCACACTAAAAATATTTTATTTATGTGTACATCCTGGTTATCTTGTAACATAAAGCTGTTGAATTGATGAAAATAAATATTTGTGGAAAAATAACTGTCCAAAATCCAAAAATACTTTGTTTACAAAGCTATCAAGACAAAGTAGTGTACAATGATTCGTGAATTCTTTGCATTACATAGCAAGTTACTGGCCATTATAGAATTTGCCGAAAGTCACGCAACACTTTTAGGATGTAAACTGTCGGGGTACCTATTGTAAACACTGAACTAATTTTTATGGCAGAAATTGTTGGACCAAGAAGTGGTGTTGTTTATCATATAAATTAAGCAAAAAATATGTATTCCTCCATGGCCTCCTTCCATTCATCTACACAAGCTTTCACTCACATTTAAATAATATTAGAAATAGTCAGGAATAAAGGACTGTTGGGACGACCTTGTGATANAAGTCACGCAACACTTTTAGGATGTAAACTGTCGGGGTACCTATTGTAAACACTGAACTAATTTTTATGGCAGAAATGGTTGGACCAAGAAGTGGTGTTGGACTGTTGGGACGACCTTGTGATGNATTCCTCCATGGCCTCCTTCCATTCATCTACACAAGCTTTCACTCACATTTAAATAATATTAGAAATAGTCAGGAATAAAGGACTGTTGGGACGACCTTGTGATACCAATTGTAAATCCATTAGGTGAAATATTTTGAACGTACTCCGTTGCCACACTATGTCGTCACAGAAAACCAAGTCTCAGATATGACACAAACACGAAAAAGAATCCAAGAGTGGCTGTAGTCACAATATATAGATAAAAACATATAATAAATACCACAAAGAATTTTGTTAGATAGAACAAATAACCAAACGAATAAAAATTAAAAAACCAGACACAACACAATTACGACAGCACGGACGAATACTGAGACAAAGAGAAAGTTTCGCACAAGATTGGAAGAAACAACGGTGACGACACCGAACACAGTAGGTTCTTTGTCTTCATCTCGATGTTCGTCTGCGCTGTCTTAGTTGTGTTGTGTCTGGTTTTTTCATTTTTTCTGTTTGATTGAAAACAACTTTTCGCCTGTCATCATCATTTTGTCCTAGAGTTTTTTTTATTTTTTCTTTGATTACTCGTTCTGTACTTCATTTTTTGTTTTTCTATTTTATTTATCTGACAAAATTCCTTCTGGGATTTATTATACGTTTTTACTTATATATTTTGACTATAGCCACTATAAGCTCGTTTTCAGTGTTTGTTTTATGTCTCGGACTTGGTTTTTTGTAACGACATAGTGTAGGAATGAAGTATGTTAAAAATATTTCAACTAATCATTCACCCCCATTTTTCAAACAACTCATCATAAATCCAGCATAAAGGTTCATCCGATAGTTCTCAAAGTGTTTCCTACATTGTTATATTTTGAAGCAATCAATGTTTGGCTCGATGGCACAATCATCAAAATCATCTATTTTTGTATTTGGAAGTGTAAAAGAAATATAGGTTGAGTTAATGTGCATGAAATATTATTGTATTCATAGTTATTTTATAGGACTATACATGACGGCTAAAACTGAGACTTTGAAAATACTAGGTTAACATAAGAAGTCAAGTAGTATAAGTGAGGTTAGGTTGTCACAAAAACACATTTTGGTAATTATGCAGTTTAGAAGATTTCTGAAGGAAACGTCCTAGACCAAAAAAGTAGCATTAATGGATTTTGCACAGCTTACCTTGTTCATATTTAGGAGGGAGTTATGTTAAAATAAGTGGAACATATAAAATAAAATAGCTAAAAATACGTCATCCGCTGCTTTGTTTACTGCGGGCGCCATAATTTGTGGTGACGTCATGATTCCTGCCAACACCATATTAATTCCTGGGTATTATGTCACCATGTGGCGTTTTTAACAGAAAATTTTGAACTTCTGTAGCCATTGCGTCCTTGCAGTGATGAATCGTAACGTCCCAATCCGGTGGATTTAAAACTGAGAAAGCAAAAACTAGTGCTTCTGTGCGTTATATTCGCCTATGAAAGAGTGTTCAGTGTGTATTATTCCGCTATAAATGAGTGCTTCAATGCGTAATATTCGCGTATGTGGCGTGTTCGTGGATTAAGGTGTTTCGTCAAGTGAGGTAAGGTTGAATTGGCCGTTGACAGAGGAATCATACCAGCCGCTTACCTAGGTGAGTAAATTGTGTTTTACGGTTCCTTTAAATCCCTAAAATCCTAAATTCGTAGTTTAGTGTAAAACCCTAAAATTTTAGGTTAGTGTAAAACCCTACAATCCTAGGTTAGTGTAAAACCCTACAATCCTAGGTTAGTTTAAAAAAGTAAAATAGTGATTCACTCATTGTGGGGTTAGGTTCTGTTAGGTTACGTGGGCACATATTACTAAATTAGTCATATGTTTGAAACCCTAGTATATTCGTGTTCCGCGTAATTAGTAGAGTGGAAATATACCACTTTTTGGGGTGTTTTTTTTTACCGAAAAGCCCCTAAACTGCATAATTACCCAGATTTTAAAACATTGCTGTGAAAAAAAGTATTATTTTACTTGAATGTAATAAGTTATTATCAGCTGTAGTGTTGTAACTGTTGTTGTAGCAGGCAATCCAATGTTGCTGAAACTCTTTGAAAAACATTTGACAAATGCCTACTTATGATCGGTTATCTCCTACACAATGTGGGCAAATATATAAAAATAGGCTTTCCAAATTACAAAAATGCATATACTTTGAATTTCCATATTCCAATCTAAGTTGTAATAAATTCACACTGGAAATATGCACGAAATGAGTTACTCATATCCTGCTGAGCGTATTTTAAATTTAATAATCGCGGGAGTTTGTCTCAAGCCGCTGCTGCTATCACGCTCTTGCCAATGCTGTCAATATAAAGCTGGCCTGTATTCTATTTTTACAGTATTTACCACAACTAACACGCAAACAACGCGCTAATCGTCAGATTTTCTGCCAAGTGAACCATGCAATCCCATCGCAAAAGTGGCTAACGAAGCCTTCATATTCTTTTTAAAACATAAATAAATTTATACACTAATTAAAACATACCTCCGTTATTTTATTAATTGTATCTCACGGCTCTCTCGCAAAATAGCTCAAAATATTTCATTACCAAGAATATAGCGCACAAATAAAATCAATTAAATTAATATAATGCAGATACAGTTACTTCTCACCATTTCACAACTACGTAACTTCCACGTANCTTCTCACCATTTCACAACTACGTAACTCCCTCCTCCAAACCTGTCAGAGGAAAACTTTAAAGGGTATTTACGACAGGGTCGCCAATAAAGCATGTTTGGGTGGTATCGCTTTTAATCTATGTGGACTTCAGTAATCACGTTTGAAGAAATATACTAAAAGTTTCAAGTGTTTTAATTTTCACGACGCATAACAGATGTGTCATGTACTGATAATTTGTAAAAGGAAAATGCTTTGAGTGGGGGAATGTGGGTAACTTTACATGCTGAAATCTCGCAAAGTGCAAATGCAGCTCCAAAGACTCTGATGCCGTGTCCGAATTCACGTATATACTTGTGTACTTGCACCATTTAATTACAATTAGCACCAAACTTGATGAAATTAAACAGGCAGTCTTGTTGGTTTAGGCTACGTCTATTAGCCAGCTGGTCACTTTTAATGAATGTGTATTCCTACAATTAACGTGATAATTGCAACAAGTTATAAGATTAAATAATATTTCAATTTTATTTACATAACTTTTGCTGTCTTGCTGATTGTATGCGAGTTTTCAATTGTTATAGTTTATTTTACCATAGCTTTTGTAGGTTATGAACACAGACCTAGTGTGAATTTATTGTTTAGGCTTATTTAAGGTGCACCTTAAAATTATTAACCCGGTTCAAAAATCTAAGGTACCGAGCAGTAAGGTCACCATACAAAAATTTAAATAAAATTATATCGTATATCAATAGCAACCTGCAAATTGCTTCTCAGAATGGTGGCACATATATAGCAAATACGCGAGAAGTATACATCGTATACTTCACTTGCAATTCGGACAGCACTTGTAATGTCACTTCTGGGGACAGGTACACACAAGTATGCATTTCAGGCTAATTCGGACATAGCCTGATTTGTTTGTTTATTTTATAGCATCCATAAGATCTTTTTTCAATACATAGCTGTACAAAGATATTGGAAAAGTCAAATAAGTCAAATTAAAGTATACAACATTTATACACAGGATGGACACACACATCAGATTGCATGTGACCACATATTTTCTTCACAATGAGACTTATCTTCTCCAGAGTGTCATCGTTTTACTAAAACAGAATAAGAAGGGTACGAGAAAAACAGGAACAAGAAATATGTACAATGAAATGTTATACAGCGATTTATTAAAGTTTATATATTCATATACTCTATAAAATGCACATTCAATAAAAAATTCTTTCAATTGCGTTTTTTTTTTTTTTTTTTTAGTTTTTTAAGTTTTAGTTAGAGTAGCGAGTTTCTTGAAGGTGTTATGGTAATTTATTGAAAAATTGGCTACCAAGGTAGGATGGCCCTTTCTGAACTAGTCTTAAGTTAACTGAAGCCATGTGTGTTTTTTTTATTTTAGTGTCATACTTATGAAAGGACTAATTTTTCTGAAATGAATGGCTGTTTTTGACACGAATATGAGTACTGAAAACATGTACTCGCAAGCAAATGTTAAAAACTATGAGCTCTTGAAAAGAGGTCTGCAGTCTGACTTTCTTTTGCCATTTATTATTCTTACAAATCTGTTTCGCATGTGAAACACTTTTTACTGTCAGCGGAATTATCCCAAAAATCATACCACATCACATGATGGAATGAAATTATGCAAAAGATACCCTTTTTGTTGTATTTTTGTTCAAGAACACTGCAACACTTCGTAGAGTAAAACAGGTTGAACTTAGATTAGGTGAAATATATGGAATGTAAAATTTCCAGTTCAGTAAATTGTCTGCTTTAAAGCCAAGAAACTTAGTCAATGCTGATTCATTAATTTTGTCCCCGTTACTGCTAAAATATGAATTAGTTTTTTTTTTAGTTCATTCTGAGGAAATCCATAAGATATGTTTTATGTAGGTTAAGAGTTAATTTGTTTGCTGTAAAACATGCATTTAACTCTGTTAATGCTGTGTCTGTTTTTTTCATATATATTATATCTAAACACAGATTAACTTATTATTTTATTTATATAATTATTATGTATTCAAAAAAATACCAAAACCAAATAACAATTATTATTTGCTGCCAACTTAGAATCAACAAAAACTGAGCATATACACATCTATTTATTTATTATCGTAATTTTGCAGGCCTTGCATCCTCGACCACTTTCCAGACAAACTGCAATATTTCGGCTTAGAATCCGCTTTAACAAAACCAAAACCGCAACGAAGCACTCCGGTCTTCGCGGCGGTTCTTATCAAGCCCTGCATTTAAAAATTCCAGGTTATTAAAAACCTTTCTCCCCACAGGCAGGGAAGGAGAGGAAACAGTTATGGGTACCGGGCCCCCTGGTGCTACCCAGGGGGCCCGGTTGATGCACCCGCAACAGAAAATACGATGTTTTGACTATCGATTCGTACACACACACTTACACACATCAACCGCTTCTGTTGCCGCCGTCGGAGTCGCTTCGGATTTTTGGACCTGGGCGTCCTGACTGCGACGCCTTTCTGTGTGTCCCGGGTAGAATGTCAGCGAGTTTTCTTGCTTTTCGAGTTTTATATTTTTCTAATTTTGAAGATTTTACTGTTTTGTTTGTTTACTGCGTATTTGATTTCTGCGATTTATTGTATTTCTGGCTGTGCAGGCACCAATCTGAGGCCGCTAATTATCGTGTATTAGTTCGTTATGACGGGCTAGTAATGTGTGAGAAGAAAAACGAAATACATGTACACGCTGGAAGTAAACTGGGAAACTAAGCTACACTGCAGTTCTCATATATTAACTGTTTAGGGTTTGGTTGATACCCAGATTTTTTAGGTAATTTATGACAATCAATAAAATAAATCGAAATTGAGTTGCATGTCGTATCATAACCTAACTTCGTCGAATTAAATTTGTTGATAATGTAAATTTAATTGTATCTTGTAATTTCTTGACTTGCTCCATATCTGAGGCCGGGTTTATAAACTAGGCAACAAACTTAAATAACGCAACGCCTATACTCTGGGCGGGGGGTCCATACCGGTTGCTCGCGCGCCATTGGCTGGTACTTAATAACGTCACCGGGAGGATAGCCGTCCAGGCGGGGCATGCAGGAGTGGTGCGACAGCCTCGTGCGTGACTCATCTAAACCAATGTTCTAAACTAGGCGTACACAATGTTTGCATATGTAGACACAAATAGGCACACTTGTTTTTAATATAAATGCACTCGGAGTAAGTTACCTGAGCCGTCTTTTAAAAAGTTTCAGTCCACTTTGTAAATATCCAGAGTAAGTTACCTGAGACGTCTTTTAAAAAGTTTCAGTCCACTTTGTAAATATCCATTTTATTTTCCGTAGTTTTTTTTTTTTTTTTTTTAGTAATTAAGTTTAGGGGCTTTTCTGAAAAACTCAAAAAAAAAAAAAAAATTATGATATATTTCTACTCTACTAATCACGTAGAACACGAATATACTAGGGGCATTAATGTACGACTAATTTCTTAATATGTGCCCACCTAACTGAACAGAACAGAACCTAACTCCACGATGGGTGAATCACTATTTTACGTTTTTAAACTAACCTAGGATTGTAAGGTTGTAAAGTAATGTAAGATTATACAATATTAATCAAATCTCCGATCAACACCCTACAATCACAGACTAGATGGGAACCCTATAATCCTACGTTATTTTAAATAACTGCAATCCTAGGTTAGTTAAAATCGCTACAATCCTAGGTTAGTTTAAAAATGTAAAATAGTGATTCACCCATCGTGGGGTTAGGTTCGGTTAGGTGGGCACATATTATACAATTAGTCATACGTTAATGACGCTACTATAGTCGTGTTCTGCGTTACCTACCAATAATCCTAGGTTAGTTTAGAAAGAATGTGAAATTGTGGGGTAAAAACGTCCGGAAAAAGCCTTGCTTGAATTACGTAATATAACTACATTTGCACGTTAAGCTACCTGTTAGGATTTGTGGGTTTTACACTAAACTACGAATTTAGGATTTAAAGGAGCCGTAAAATACACCAAAATAACATCAATGCACTCACCAATGTAGGCGGGTGGTACATACTCTGTCAACGGCCCATTCAATCTCAGCTTACTCTAAATGAATCACGATCTTCCACAAAGCGCCACATACGTGCATATAATGCACTGGTACACTCGTTTACAGCCGAATATATACACAGAAGCACTCGTTAGTAGGCTAATATAACGCAGAAACGTAGTCTTGCCTGCTTTCTTCATTTTAAATCACGAACGGAGCACCACCTAACTCCCCACGACCAGCACCTGTAGCAACACACTGGCATACTAATGTACGACCCGTGATGACATCTGCGCCCGCTAAATTGCGTGAAATATGCAATGCGCTGCCATTATTAATGGCGGTAGACGTTAATAGACGTAAACATCAAATTTCGTGATTTCTTTAAACATGTTCTACTTATTTTAACATTACGCCGTCTTGAATATGAACAAGGTAAGCTGTGCAGAACCCGTTAATGCAACTTTTGTTGGTCTAGGACGTTTCGTTCACTAACGTAAACAAACTGTCAGAAACAGTTATCTCGCAAATTTGTTCAATTTTTAAAAATATGTTGTACTTATTTTAGAGCTACGCCCCTAGTATATTTGTGTTCTACATGATTAGTAGAGTCAAAATATACCACTTTTTGGGGGTTTTTTTTTTAACAGAAAAGCCCTTAAACTTAATAATTGCTTTTTTTTTTTTTTTTTTTTTTTTTTTTTTGCACAGGTAGCGTAGGTGTATCATCTTTAAAAATCTAACAGAAATTAAGCTACATCTGCTACTACAGACAAAATAATTTATTGTTTGTGTATTTAGTTAAGAGTTCGTGCACGTCACTTGCTGGTTCAAATAAAAGAGTTAGATCTACTCAAAATAAATACGACAAAAAAGTGGACCCAACGAAACAAAAGAATGTCAAAAACATGACGCAAGCTCACATCACACAATCTACAAACCAGACAGGAAAACAGCCTTTGGGAGGAAAACTCACTCAACACGACATTACAACTAAACTGAAATTCGGCCCTCAAAATCTTGTGTTGCAGAAACAATGGTTAAGAAGAACAAACTAAAACCCATTCCTCAACCATTGAAACTAATGGCCGCAACAGAACAGCTGCCAACACCACAACATTATGTTACCCTGATATTTCAAATTGATGGTAACATGTACAAACACAATTTTCTGGGCATTCAAAATTTACAGTCAGACATGATAATCGGGTGCGATTTTATCCGAAAGCACAGGTTAATTTCGGATATACATGCACACGTTGCAACATTAAGACACAAACACGACAAAATTATCACAGTACTTTTAGTTGACCACATAGAAAAAGAAAATAATTTTCTCTTAAATTGCATTCCGAAAATGAAAACTCTAGAACCAGACAAACAGGAGCTCCGTTTCTCTCACATAAACCCCAATCTCTCTCTAGAACAGAAGAAGAAATTTAATGAAATAATATCAAAGTACAAAGACCATTTTACCTATTTAACAGAAATGAAAAATTATAAGATCAAAATTGAACTCACAACTGACCTCTATTAATTCCAAACTATATCATTTTGCACCAGCACAACGCGAGGCAATTAAATCACAGATTCAAGACATGCTCCAAGCTAAAATTATTGAGAAGTCCACTAGTCCTTATGCTGCTCCATGCATAGTAGTCAAAATTCTAGCATGTTTGACAGTCCCCTGACTACCACCAGGAAACAATAATTAGGATATCCTTTCCCAAAGCATACATTTTGAGCGTTGATTTACAAATTTACCCTCTCCCCATACGTATTTTCTACAAATTTCACTTGCTACCCAATGTTACCTGTGTTCAAATTCACCCCCCTCCACAGCCACACGTTCATTTGCCGTTGATCCTTTTATTTCTACAATACCTGCATACTTTTGACTCCATGTTAAGTGTGCAATCTTGAACTCCTGACGGTAATCATCCAGTGTAGCTGCTTTTCTGAAGGAAACGTCCCAGACCAACAAAAGTAGCATTAATGGGTTCTTCACAGCTTACCTTGTTCATATTCAGGAGGGCGTAATGTTAAAATAAGTAGAACGTATTAAATAAAATAGTTGAAAGTACGAGCAGCCCGCCGCTTTGTTTACGTCGGACGCTATGATTTTCGGCATTGTGTCGTCACCTTATTGGCTGTGGGTCGTTGACGTCGTCGTGCCGGTCTTTAGACGTCATAGTCATGGAATTTCAGTTGTCGTTCAGATGCGAGACAGTGCGGTTGTGTTGTTCTGGGCGCGAGTTGTGACATCTGATTGGCTTGTGATTTAAGAATAGAGGTTGCAAGAACAAGTGCTTCTGTGCGTAGTATTCGCCTATGTGGCGGGTGTTACTTGGATTTTTTAGTAGATCGTAGTGTTTTGTGGATTGAGGTCAGATGCACGACAGTTGAATGGGTCGTAGACAGTGGAATTGTACCCGCCGCCTACCTAGGTGAGTTAATTCATATTATTTTGGTGTGTTTTACGGTTCCTTTAAATCCCTAAAATCGTAGATTAGACTAAATTTGTAGGTTAGATTAACACCCTACAATAGTTTAAAACCCTTCAATCCTAGGTTAGTTTAAAACCCTACAACCCTAGGTTAGTTTAAAAATGTANATTAACACCCTACAATCCTAAGTTAGATTAACACCCTGCAATAGTTTAAAACCCTTCAATCCTAGGTTAGTTTAAAACCCTACAACCCTAGGTTAGTTTAAAAATGTAAAATATTGATTCACCAATCGTGGGGTTAGGTTCAGTTAAGTTAGGTTGGCACATATTATGAAATTAGTCGGATATTAATACCCCTAGTATATTTTTGTTCTGCGTAATTAGTAGAGTGGAAATATACCACTTTTGGGGGGGGGGGGTTACAGAAAAGCCGCTACTCTGGGTAATTACCCTCCTGGCTTATAACCTCTTAAGCATCCATGAAAAAATAATTAACATATTGTCTCCATGGTTTGTTGACAAAAACTGTGTGATTCTACTGATGAAAAGATGTGATAAACAGTTTAACATAAAAAAAAGCTGTTCTTGGAATACAAGAAGGGGAATGCTATTTGTGCATTTGGTTACAAATCAAACAGTAATTGAGATGTCACAACTTTGGTGCACATTTCCTGGGAATGAAGCCAGCTGACAGTGCTTTGCGGATAAATTCAAACAGTCTTTGGGATGCTGTCTTGTTCGCGATATAAGCTAGCAGAGTATTTGGAAATTCACCAAGTTATCCACTAATGTAAGCCTACACCACAAATTCAGAACCTACCTACTGTTTCGGTTGAGTCTGGTTAAACAGATAATTCCATAAGACCAGCTGGCCTGAAAACTCAGATCTGGTGAATATGTACCAAAACATCAACTGATGTATTTTTAAATGCTTCCTCTAAAATAAATTTAACACACCCTCCACCCATAACTTTCATCAGGCATTCTAAAATATATGCAATGGAAACTTTAGTAATTATGTAAAAGTGCAATAATTTGTCTCTCGAGGTGGAGGCAAATGTCAATAAAAAGCTTAGGTATGGTAGTGTTTGAACATTGCATGCTTAAAAAATATAATTAATGTATTTAAGGTGTTGTTTGCTGTTTTTAAATTTATATTGTTAAAGCGATTTTTTTAGACTTATGCGGATATCTAATGATAAAATGCAGTATTAGGTTATCGTAATTTTTTATACAAACCTACATAATTTATTGTTTATCGTTATTTTTTTATACAAGCCTACATAATTTATTGTTTATAAGTTATGTAACTTTCCACCTGATATTCGAAAATTCGTAAATGGTGTACACATGTGCGATCACCACTTCTGAGTTCATTGATGAATTTCTGAATTCGCTGTAGGATATGTGCGAACTAGGCGACCGAACTTCAATAATAAGCTTACAGTGGCTGAGAGATCCATTGGGTTTTAGTAGCTATGCTGCTATATGTATTCAAAGCAGACAGCAGAGGAAAGCGCACAAGAACAGGTAAACAACATTTCAAGATAAAAATTATGGTAAACATAAAATAAACAAAAAAGAAACATAACCACAATTTAATGCATTCCCTGTACGTACTTACAGTATAATATTTCTCGATTTTTCAATTTTCATGTAGCAAGTTCAGAATCAACATTAACAAAAATCAAATTACTGCTCGCATTACAATAACATGAGTAAAGCCCTGCTCACAATAACGCGATGTGACGTCAGACCGAACCAGCCTATCGTAATTCATATCGCTCGCGACGAGACCGCTAGCGACATTCCTGATGTTAGAGAAAACAGCCTATCAGGAGCAAGAATGTGGAAAAGAAAAAAGTAAATATTGTTATTATTGTTTACAAAGGAAAAGAAACGCGATACCAGATAGTAAAGTACGTGTATATTTGCTGCGCATTTTTCAGTTGTGAACATTGTTTTCAAAAGTGGTGGAATAGTGTTTACTGTAAAACGAGCCTTAAAGAACTGCTAATTCAAGAGGAAGATAATAGGCGGTATTTCTACGATGCAAAACAATAAGGCCTGGATGCTGGTATCTAGCAGTTTCAGCGCACGGGATGCCGATTTTCATCATCGCCAAAGCTCTGAGCGGGGGTAGTACAGGCTCCGTGAATGGCCCTCGGTCACCCAATTGGTGTTATCATTTACTGGCAGCAGGTTAGGAAGGGCAAACCCGTCGGCCCCATTTCACACTGTGCTCGCGGCAGTTTCCCACCGCAGCTACTTTTTGTCCACTAGGTTTCCCCAGTGGACGGGTTGTAAATGTTTACCTAACTACCCCCTGCCTGCAGGGGTGGTGGTTGGAAGGCGGTATTGATCATTTAAAAAGTAATTTAGAATACTGC
Organism: Clitarchus hookeri; assembly: GCA_002778355.1. Lineage (NCBI taxonomy): Eukaryota > Metazoa > Arthropoda > Insecta > Phasmatodea > Phasmatidae > Clitarchus > Clitarchus hookeri. Next base: position 13,769 of record NQII01009389.1, on the reverse strand, counting down.
AGGACTTGTAAATAACCACCAACAAGCCCACGAACGGACTCAGTGGTGGTTTAAAAATGTTAAAATTTGGCGAGTTCAATCTAATTGCCAGAAGTGAATGTTAAGAACGCGAAACGTCGTGAGGGCGTGGTCCAGGAAAAGGAGTAATAATTATATGATACTTAAAATGTTCCCCATACCAGTCACTCAGGGCAACTGGTATTTAAAATATGGCAAGAAGGGGCTGTTGACGAGAATAAGTATAAAAGACTATATTCATGTTCTATAATTACATTTATTGTGTCTGTTTGATGAAAGGGGTTTTTTTTATATAACGTTTGATACTCGTGAATACGTGCTACTCCGACCAGCGAATAAAAGTTGGTTATAAACTTAGTTTAAAATGGTGTTAATTCGCGTGTGAACGCTGAGGGCGTGTAGTTATGAATTTAAAACAGTTATTTCAAAGTATTTGTTAAGTATTTCTACGAAAAAGACCGTAGTTTTGTAAAGAAGCTTGAAAAGCGAACTAGAAATAATAACTTATTTTTCGTGGTCGGAGCTCTCTGATTGGCTGAGTGGTCCTGCAGAAGGTGGGACCTCATCTCCCGCTCAATAGATGACAGCACTATCAAATTTTTAAGTGAAACACGTTTTAAGGTTAATAATTGTATTGGGAAAATTAAAAACTTTTAACTGGGGTTGTAAAGTAACTATAATAACGACTTCTTTTATTATATATAGAGTGGAAGAGTATTTGGATTTTAGTTATTGGACCCATTTATAGATTTAAAATGATTTAATTTCTTAGATAATTCTTGCAATGTGGTTTATAATATAGTCTTTAAGACTATAATAATCATTCACAAATAAGAATTAAGATATTTTTTTCCCCGTTTTAGTAGTAATTCGACTGCAAAGTGCAGCCAGGGCTATTTAATTATAATAGACAGTGCTGCGATCAGCTGGTGTCGGTTATATTCGCGTATATTTCACTCATCAGAGTTTATGTAATTGTTTTTAAAATACCAAGAGTTTCCGGAACGGCTTTATGAAGGAAAGATAATTTATTTAAAATTAGAGAACTAGCTGAGAGCTTCTAGAAGCAAAAAGGTTTTTTTATTGTGGGTTAGTTATTGATTGGCATTTTGCCATGTAAGGAAGGAAATGTGCCATGATGGCTGAGAAATTACACTCAGACAAGAACCGCATAAGTGAACTCAAGTTCTCGAGCGTTTCTCCCAGTCCTCCTGCCACATTATGGGGTGCGGGCTGTTTGATTCTGGAGCTGACGGCGCGGTGTGAGATTTTCCTGCGCATCTGAGGGTAGACTGGGGGGCTGTAGCTGCAGCTAGCTGCTGAATGCTTATCGAAGCTTGCACATACGATTGGCTTCGAGGCAGGTTTTGTGCTTCTGTTATCTTTTGATATTGAGCACAAGTTTCTAGATGGCGCTGAAACTGGCTTGGGTTTTAGTTGCATTTGAGCCTTGAATTTATCTGCTTAAATTTGTCTTTCTGCACTTCTTCCAAAAATTTGGGGCAGAGTTTTGAGGTCGATTGATGAAGGCCATGGCAGTTGCAACAAACCGGTACATTCTCAAGGTTAGGGCAGATACCTATATTGTGTGGGCCGGCGTGCATTGTGGGCAGACTGTCTGTATACTGCAATAATTGTGGGTATGGCCTATTGCCATGCAATTACTGCATCTGGCTATGTCTTGTGGCCTTTTCCTGTACAGACGGGGATGTGCCATGGTCAAATTCAGTCTAGTTACTGAAACTAGAGGTGGAAGGTTCTTATTTTGCGTTGCCATTATACCATGTAAGTTGGCCAGATTCTGACAGTCAGTGAGTGGCAAATAGAAGTATTCGAAACAAACAACGTGCCATTTATAAAATCCTGTATCAGCTGATGCAGGAATGAACAAAAGTTAATATTACGTTTACTATTCTGAGTGCACTGCCGACGCACATTAGACCAGCCGAAAATACATGATAAGAAAGAGATCCTAGGTTAATTAATACATTTTATTTTACGTGGTCATAAAACAGCGGTTTTTAATGTCAGAATCTAAACTTTGTGATAAAATAGTAATCTATAGCTGTTCAAAATGAAATGCACAATAAAACGACCAGAATACAAATGATGAAACGCAACCTAAAAACTTTTTCCACATCGTATCACGCCATCTCCAACCCTGCTTTCCTTACGTGCATGCTATTGATTCCAAAAGCATACAGAATATTGCATAATATTGTTATTGTCGGAGTCCACTAGTGAAACAGTTGATACTGTATCAGCTGGTTGCCGGTCAATGTTATATACTGTGCAGCGCTCCTTCAGGCCGAAAGGGATGCGACATGCCACAGGTTCAACTATGGTGTTTTGTTCAGTAAGCGATGGTACACAAAGGATGGCATCTTCCCTAATGTCCGGGGTAACGACTTCTGTGGTTATTGTTTCTAGTCACGTATGCGAAATGTCACTGTTGCTTGACCTAGTACGGTGCTGGTGTGTTGATTTTTGGCTAAGCGAATTATGTGAGCGGCTGGAGTGATATCTGTAGGCTGCACAAAACTAGGTTGTATGAGGTTATGTGAGGCACAATGTTTATTAATGTGTGGCACTTACTGGTAATGACAACCATTAGTAAACACTAAAATGCGAACGAACTGCGATTGACTGCTACTAACCTGGTTAATTAGGGTTTGTTGCTGTGGCAAGTTGGTAACATTGTTTGCGACTGGGAAGTCGAGGGCATCCGTCTCGTTTACCCCTGCTTCCCGTTTCCCGAATTGCTGCTTGCATGGTATTTTGTTAGTTTGTTGAGGTTGGGATTATTAGGGCATGCACTGTGCCAATGATATTCCTGACCTTCACAATAATTTTAAGGAGTTGGCGATGGCTGGCTTCTATCCCACTTAACACTTAACTCCTGTTGGCTGGGTGGTGTTGGGTTAAGTGAAGTGAGTTTTTAGGGGTGGTGAAAAACATTGTTAGGTGGTTTGTTTGATTTGGATACCCGACTAAGTGCAAGAGACTGTCGCAGGCGGTGCCAATTGTTGCTGCCAGCGATGATCTCAGGGTACGACAGGCCGTTCGCCTGGACGTACCCAGTCCCTCGGTGAAATGTTCGAAGATCATCTCGCTTCTGATAATTACATGGAAAATACTGTGGGCCTATTCAGGCTTACCCACACACCTTAAACTATAAGAGCTCCGAGTTGAGCATACTTGCTGTTAAGTAATTTGCATGAAACTGGGTGAAGGCAGATAATAGGGAACCCGTACACCGAAACGCCCTAAAGCAGTGCTTGAAATAATACACAAAGTATGAAAACTTGCATGTAATTACTCTTGCACAGATAAACTTACATCACTCTAGGTGAACAATTTATACGAGTTCTGGCATTCGTGTATAAGAGTGAATTATTGATGCTTTAAGCTTCCTGTGGCGATGCTATTCCGAGGATGCAGACAGTACAGGTTCCGGTACGTTACATTAGACTATTGCAGATAAAGGTGATTGGTGCGAAAATGTGAAGACACTTGGAGTGCGACACGGCGTACGTCGACCCCTTGAGAAACTCGACGGCGACTGACTCTGGCGAGCATACGTGCTGCGAACTATGGCTGTACGTGGCTCGCCTTGCACTACATTCTATTTTCCTATAACTTGCAATAATTAAAAGGACGTGAACACATGCATGATAAATTAACAAAATAAATACATATTCCCTGAATTAAAACGGTTACAATATACACTTGGATGGCATGAAATTAGGGTGAAACAACTGAAGTGAAAAATATGCGAATTTGCGAATTGCAAGATAAATACCCTGAAATGCTAGTAGGGGCGACTGCATGTTTACACTCCTAGTGTGTCTTTTTTTAATTTCAAATATTTGCTTTGAAATTGCCCTACAGATTATATTCGCTGGGTCTGCCATTATGCACCATCACCCGCCCATGGGGTTTGGGGGTGGTAGGCGGTTGTGCTGTACTGCTCTACACTTTCACACATTTGCACTGAACTCGTTTCGGCACTGCGGTTGCCTGCAGCTACACTAGTGTCGTTGATGCGGTGGATGTATGGCATGGCAAATGGTCTGGAGGGCAGGACACCAACCTGCATCACACTTCATGTTTTTTTCGCGCACTGTCTGTTGCACTTTTATTTTTGTTGTTACTCGCACCGTTAAGTTTGGCTGTATTATTTCCTGTACTGGAATTTTTGTCCCGTTGTTGACCGAACGAGTTGGTTTTAGAACTGTATTGCATTGTGTTTTGTCAGTTTTCACTGTCCTGACGATGCTAGTGTCTCCACCGTGCAGCACTCGTTTGCCATTTGCGATGCGGCTGGTGCGAACTTCGCTTCAGGATTTTGGTGGCGTGCACGAGTTCATCTAGGCTGCTATTGAGCAGTGATACCAATATGGCATGGTACCCAGGGCGCACTGTTTATGCCACCACTTCGAGCATTTCACACTCGGGCATATGGGGTAGAAACGTCTTGACGTTAACCAGGCGTTCACTGGTACCTTTGTGCCCACTGTGACTGCCGCCATAGTGTCCTCCACTCCAGATGCACCACACCAGCGGGCATGTGGGCAAGAGTGATAGTGTACTCGGTGTCATAATCATCAAGTGTATTTGTCCATGTGTGTAAATTGCACCAGTGTCAGTAATTTTGGGGCAGTAATTTTTCAGAGCTTAATAATTGAATCATTATTATTTATTGATCGGAGCGCATAAGTACAGTTATTAAGGGTTATATGTATTTGTTCAGTATTTATGTATACCATATTTATCGTGTGTCAAGACAGTCATCACATACATAGCCTGCCAGGAACATGTGACATTATCAAGTTGGCAATATAGTGGCAGCTGCGATACAATTAGTTTATATTAATATAACCCTGATTTATTATGTGTTTGTGCAAGGGTAATTGTGTTTTATTATGTAAATTGTATAGAGTAATTGTGTTTGATTATGTTAATCTAAGGTATATCATTTTTACATCTCATTAGCATTTTTAAGTCGCATTTGTGTTTCATCTTTCCACCGGCAGGCGTCGGACGCGCTTAGGTAGCGCGAGCCGGCACAGATCTCAGCCTAGTAGGCTTCATCACTTCAACACGGGCGGACGCGGTAAGTCTCTCGTTGCACAAGAACCTCGGTACCAGCCTCTGAGGCTGCAACCTCACTCAGTAATCGCATCATCACATCATCCACGAAATAACTTGTGTTTATGTTACATCGCACCGAGGTGAGAGCAGCATCACGCGCCTTAATTAATCGTAAGCCATTAGTGTGTTACCTTGTACGACCATGCGGTCACCACGTGTCTGTTTCGGATAAAGTGTTGAATAAAATAATCATCTTTCATTAGTGCGTTCATTAATCCAGGCGTGCGCAACGGCCATACAGCTCGCATTTTCCTATTGTCTGACGGTGTGGACCTCGAGTCCCCTAGGGTAAGAAACCACGACCCTATTTCATTGCTCAACCCTGAGCTGGCGCCCGGCACATTCACAACTCGAGGGACACCGAGCGCCCAAACCGTCTCCCTTCGACAAGGGACATACCTGGCTCACGTCAGTCTGACAAGGTGTATTTTCTTGGTGTTGAATGTAGTCAATTTCTCTGTTGGCTGCTGCTCCTCCAATGTTAGCTTGTTTTGTGCTTGCAGCGATGAGAATGCTCCTCCAAAGCGGTACTGTAAAGAATGGAGGAACCCTTCGCATGATAGACCATAGTGAATAATGGATTGCCACCAGTAACGCGCTTCACCAGAGAGTTGCACTCTAACACAGTCAGGCGATTCCTCCACACACAACCCACAGTGTTGCAGGAATGATGTACAGTTACTCAGGAATGCTGTTGGATCCTTTGTAGTGAGCCTGCAAAGCTAGTTAGCGACTGAAACCATGAGGGTATTGTAGCACTGATTGGTCCTGGCACAAGGGTTGGGAAGGTTCCAGTGGTTAGGTGTTACCTTGCGTTGCTTTGTAGCCATGTGCTTATAGCTGGTGGAACACGGCTTTTAGAAGAAAATTGCGTCACCAGGTTTGGTTGCGGAAATTGTAGTGTGTAGGCTGATAACAATGGAATCATCTGTTGTGGGAAGGCAAGCATGGGAAAATAGGTTGGTGAGTGGGAGTATGGAAGGGGTAGATGGTAAGAGAGGGAGAGGTGCTGAAATAAAGGCCAGCTGGCAGGGTGAGCGAGTGGCGTGGTTTTGTTTACATCTGATACGTGCAAGCTAGTAGGGTGTGACAGTTGTGGTGTTGTCTGCCGCTGCTGTGCATTGCCAACATGTATTTGCCATCTTGTACTGTCAGTCTCTCACCAGGTTGCAAACACTGCCTGTTGTTACGGTTGAGTCCCGGTGTGAAATGCCTAACTAAGCATTTACCGAAGAGCAACGCCACAGAGTTCATCAACACCAGGCCGGAACCGAATTCAGCAACGATATAACAATGGCGCGAAGACGCCTCAGAAGTGCTGGAATATCAAAACGGCAGACTGAGGGTGATTGCAGTAAGCAGGGGAGAATGAACCGCACGACGCGTGGCAACAGGGGATCCGCTGAGCCAGTGCTGATCTAAGAGCATTTTACCTAAGAAGAGCAGTCAACCCGGAGGAGCCCGCCACCGACGCGCAAGGGGAACCAATCAAATCACAGTACGTCAATAGTCACGTGGTGGGGCGAGAAGAGTGATATAGGCGTCTACGGCCGAGAGGGGTCGTCGTCTCCTACGAACTTCAGACAAGACAGCGGCTGTTCCTTGGGCTGCTTCCGCCAGAGGGTCCAGGTGTGAGTCTGGGGTAAGTTTCCTTCCTTTATATGTGATCCTCCTTCTTACTCACAACCTTCCTTAAGTCCTTCCCTTTTACTTCCGTTGGATTTAACTTTAATTGAATAACATTGTATAATCTTCCACTTTAGAGCAAGTAAAGTCTATATTAATCATTTCAAACAATCCTTTTTAATTATCTGAGCTTATCCTGTTTTCCTTAATCTTAACCTTTCCTAAAGAATGTTATGAGCCACCCAGGCTCATAACACTGTGTGCATGCACTGCACACACTCTGCACTTCATCATGTCTGTGTTTTCGCCCCCTGGAGACACTGGTCAGTGACATTGTGTCGGTTGACAGTCTGGACCGGTTAAATAATCACCACATACAATAGAAGTGTTCAATTCATGGTTTTGCAGTAGCACTGTTAGCAGCACTGAAAATTTTTGTTTTGAATGGTCACGAATGGTGTATGCTAATAACAGAGGTATGGAACCAATCAGAGTAACGCGAAGCGGTCGGCAGCGTCTACGGGGGATGGACAAAATAATATTAACACCTGAGATATACACAATATTTATTTGTTAATAAGGTGTTGGACCAACATTTTCTTTTAGAACAGCTGTAATTCTTCGCGGAATAGATTCGTAGGGTGTCTGAATAGTTCCCAACGGAATGTTGTCCCATTCTTGTACCAAAACATCTGCCAATTGCTTCAATTATGTTGGAGATGGAAATCTGCTCCTCACTCTCTGCTCTAAAACTCCCCATAACGGTTCAAATATGTTGAGTTCTGGCCAGGGAAGATGTTTGATGATATTCTGATGCTCCTCAAACCAAGACGTGGCTTTTTTGTTTTTTGTGTATGGGCGCATTATCATCTTGGAATATGGCAGTGTTTGGCAGCAATATGCTAGTCATAGTAAGAACTTCATCATTGAGGATGTCGAAATATTCATTCGCAGTAATCCGGCCAGTGATGCGAATGAGAGGACCAGCTGAATACCACGATATAGCTGCCCAATTCATAATGGAACCTCCTCCATGCTTGACTGTAGTGAAAGGGCAGTCCGGATCGTAGGCTTCTTTAGGGGTTCTCCATGCATAAACCCGGCCGTTTGTAGGAAACAATGTAAACGATGATTCATCGGACCATACCACATTCTTCCAATCATCAAGTGTCCAGGTTTTATGATCGTGACACCATTTCTTTCGCAGCTTAGCGTTAGCTTCCGTTATAAAGGGTTTCGCATTTGCAGCCCTTCCATGAATGTTAGCTTTGTGGAGCTCCCGCCATACTGTTTTTGTCAAAACAGTATTACTCAAGTGAGTGTTGAGTTCTACTGTGACTTTTGCCGTGGGACTTTTATGTTGTCTGGCCACAATTCTTTTTAATGTTCGTCGGTCTCTGTCAGATAACTTTGGGTTTCGCCCACTATTCCTCTTCGCCGATGATGTTTTACCATGTTTTGTGTATTCTGTCATTACTGTGGATACTGTCGTTCGAGAAATGTTAAACAATTCAGCTGTTTTCGTCACAGACGCTCCCGCAAACCGAGCACCAACGATTTTCCCTGTTTTGAAGTCTGAGAGATCACACATTTCACCGATCGCTTGTTTTAACCGTCGCAGAACAAAGTATATAATACACGGAAATATAACNAACCGTCGCAGAACAAAGTATATAATACATGGAAATATAACCTAAAAGTCTTGGCACGTAAACTGTGCAATACATACACATCGCACTATTTACACGAAAGCAGTGTTGCCAACATGTAACAAAATGTACTATATTGCATGGTGTTCATATTATTTTGTCTATCCCTTCTATATAAGACAACAAGGGTCTGGAAAAGTTGCTAGATCGGTTACTGCTCCTACAATGGCAGGTTATCAAGATTTAAGTGCGTTTGAACATGGGTTTATAGTCGGCACACGAGAGATGGGACATAGTATCTCCGAGGTAGCGATAAAATTTGGATTTTCGTGTACGACCATTCCACGAGTGTACCGTGAATATCGGGAATCCAGTAAAACATCACATCTTCGACATCGCTGCCGCCAGAAAAAGATCGTGAACGAACGGGACACACTACGACTGACGAGAATCATTAAATGTGACAGACAAGTAACCCTTTCTCAAATTGTCGCAGATTTCAATGCTGGGCCATTAACAAGTGCCAGTGTGCTAACTATTCACCGGACCATCATTGATATGGGGTTTCGGACCCGAAGACCCACTCGTGTACCGATGTTGACTGCACGACACAAAGCTTTACGCCTCGCCTGGGCCCACCAACACCGCCATTCGACTGTTGATGACTGGAAACACGTTGCCTGGTCTGACGAGTCTCGTTTACAATGGTATCGGGCGGATGGACGTGTACGGGTATGGAGACATTCTCATGAATCCATGGATGCTGCATGTCAACAGAGGACTGTTCAAGATGGTGGAGGCTCTGTCATGGTATAAGGGGTGTGCAGTTAGCGTGAAATGGGACCTCTGATACGTCTAGATACGACTCTGACAGGTGAAAGATACGTAAGCATCCTGTACGATTACCTACACCCATTCATGTCCATTGTGCATTCCGATGGACGTGGATAATGCGACACCCAACCCGCCGAGAGTTGCTACTGAGTAGCTCCAGGAACACTCTTCTGACTTTAGACACTTCCATTGGCCACCTAAATCACCAGATGTGAAAATTATTTAGCATATCTGGGATGCCTTGCAATGCGCTGTTCAGAAGAGATCTCCACCGCATCACACTCCTATGGATTTGTGGATTGCCCTGCAGGATTCATGGTATAAATTGCCTCCTGCATACCTTCAGACATTAGTCGAGTCCATTCCACGTCGTCTTGCGGCACTTCTGCGTACTCGCGGGGGCCCTACACGATATTAGGCAGGTGTATCAGTTTTTTTGGCTCTTCAGTGTATGTTGTAACCCCACCCCACAACCCTAACCAACATCCCCACCCTCCTCCCCATTTACCTTATGTAACAGAAATTATCCCTTCACCCATACCAATCAATGGTAAAAGCCCATTGGCCACTAAATTATGACTAAAACATTTTTGGCCAATATTGGAAACTATAGAAAATGCTAGTTATTATTTTTTTTTTTTTTAGCATCTACCACCAGAGAGCTCCTCCAATGTCGCCCATTTCCAAACTTTTTTTGGTGACTCCAAACATAAAGTATTTACTGATAATATTTTTAATTTTAAGAAATAAATAAAAAACAACATTTTTTCATTAAAAAAAATTATTTAGAATGACATGAGGAAGCACGTAAGCAAATTTTGAAAAAATATATTTTACACTTTGTGTATTGCAAGGCACTGTTCCCCAGTGAGTCCTGATTTATGTGGGTAATCGGTATAATGCTTAAAACACTATTTGCAGACATGAACTTTGTACCAATGCGAAGTAATCTGCAAGTTAACCAGTCGTGAAATTTTTTTTTATGTAACAATAATGTGAAATATTCGTAGTTTCGTACTTTACCATCAGAGGATCAATATGTTCAGGTTTCTCGTTCTTAGTCACACATGTTGACACCACTTTCCCCTTAGCATTCAGCGAATACAGATTTACAACAGACACACCAGGGTGGTTGTTCTCAAAGACACTTATTTGTTGTAGAGGAGTCGGAAAATCCAGTCTACTAAAATCAAACTTTTCTTCCACCTCAGCATACCTCTTATCCACATGCTGCGGATGTTTCAAGTGGTCAAGACTGACCACTTCAAACATTGGTTGTCATAGATGTGGGGATTGATTATGGCACGTTTGTGTTTGATAAAGTCGGGAAGGTCAACATATGTCGATAGCTGTGAAGGTTCATCCTCTATGTTACATGGGGGAACCCCCTTGCACATATTCTTAAGCACCCTTAGATCATCCATGCATGAAGTCGACACCCCACACTTCAAACGTGCGTACTTAATTTTTGTGGGGCTCTTTGTACAGCCAGGCTTCTCATTGCTGCTACAAGCGAAGATTTTTTTCACAAAAGCGACACTTATAATGTAGCAATGGTTCAGCAGAAGTGGTTGACAATACAGTTGTCTCTGGAACAGAGGGCGATGGTCCAGTTGGCAATGCAGTTGTCACAGCTGAAGAACTGGATGGTACTTCTGCAGTCCCCATGCGAAACATTCCCGAAGACCCAGGAAATTCCAGTATACACATACATGCCTCAGCCAAAGAGGTAGATGATATGACTGACGAGGAAGAAGTCGATGGCACCGCTAGTACCACTCCCGATGAAGTCGATGGCACTGTAATAATTTCCATTAGCTCTGGAGTGCCTGAAGACATAGCAGATGCAAAATATGTTTTTCGCTATACAAGCTAGATGAGTTGATCCAAACTCTTCCTTCGACAAACTAGAGATCTCCCACAAGGTGCCATTACTTATGCCAATTTTACCACCTTCTCCCTTTCTTCAACTCCCAACAACACATCTCTGCCTCCCTTCCCCCTTAAAGAAAAGGAAACATGATGATTTACAAATGGATTTGGATGAAGGATCGGACGTGGATTTGGCACACAAGAAAAGGTACGGAAGAAAACCCTGAAATGTAATGCTCTGGCTCGACGCTACCTACGATCGTACATCCCTCGTAATAATGATACTATGTATAGTGTATACAGGCAAAATGATAAATTGTTCCTCGGTTTTGATGAAATAGAGTTTCTAAAAGGTGGGATAATGCAAGTAGGCGATTACAAGACACATGGAACACATGGGCTTTACGAACCTCTAATTTTCAAGGAGAACAGGGAGCTTACAGAATCCAACCTGCAGGAATACAAGATGTTGCTTGAACTCCTGCATACGCTTTACAAAGATAACAATCCAGATACCGATGCTTATAAGAACGAAGATCATGAAAAAATTTACATTCTTACAGACCTCTTCAGTGGCCTAGCACTGAAAAGTGGGGAAGAACTGAAGAAGATAGACGGTGACAAGAACATCGACTACGTGTTTTGGGACGACCCGAACGAACTCGTCGACAGACTACGATTACTGGTCGCTTCGCAAAGGGTTGGAAATTACTCGGACACCAACGAAATTATATCCATCATCGAAGAACTGAAGAAGGGACGCTACATACGATGAGTCGGTTGGGAATCGCCCACGAACTGCATGCGGCCGCCAGGCGCAACTACCATCGCCACATGGTCATGATTTGTGGGATACACAACCTGTTTCAGGCCGACCTTGTTGAGATGATACTGTATGCTCGGGTCAACAAGGGCTACAGTCATCGATGCCTATAGCAAATTCGTCTTTGGCCAGGCCAGTCAAGTCGAAGAAAACGTGTGATGACACCAAAGCCATGGCGAATGTGTTGCGCGAAGGACACATCCCGACTAATTTGCAAACTAACCAGGGCAAGGAATTCTACAATGCAAAGTTCAAGACACTGATGAAGAAACATAACATAAATAATTATTCCACATACAGTAATCTCAAAGTATCTATTGTCTAGAGGTACAATAGGACTCTGAAGGGCAAGATGTGGCATTTTGTGGCGAACGAAAACTACAAGTGGATTGAGCTACTGCCTAAACTCGTCCGCGAGTATAATTCTACCGATAATTCTAACCCCTGGTATGAAGCTGGAAGATGTCAAGGACGACTCCCTGGTTCGGGTCGTGTATGCTGTTCCGAAGAGGAAGGGCCCAAACAAGCCTAAAGCCAAAATCGGCGACCTGGTGCGCATTTCCAAACAGAAAGGCGTCTTCGAGAAAGGGTTCTCAACGAATTGGAGCCCCGAACTGTTTCGTGTGTGACATATACGCAACTACGCTCCGAGGACCTACTGTCTCGAAGATCTGAACAATGTACCCATCCGTGGCAGTTTCAACACAGAGGAGAGATCCAGTCAATGAAGTTTCCAGTTGTGTATTTGGTCGAGAAGATGCTGAAACAGCATAACAGAAGGACGTAGGTCAAGTGGTGGGGTTTTCCTGACCGCTACAATTCCTGGTTCGCTGAAGCAGACATCGAGAGGTGAACTCGCCATGTAAGAGAATAATGTATATATAAAGACTTTTATTCTATATAATATTTTTAAAGAAAATATGTTGTTTTAGTTATTTCTTAAAATTAAAAATATTATCAGAAAATGCTTTGTTTAGAGTCACCTAAAAAAGTTTGGAAATTGACGACATGGTAGCTCTCTGGTGGTACATGCTAAAAAAAAAAAGGAAATAAACAGCACTTTCTATAGTGTCCAATACTGGCAAAATGGGTTAAAGTCGTCATTTAGTGGCCAATGGGCATATACCATTGATTGGTATGGGTGAAGGGATAATTTCTGTTACATAAGGTAAATTGCGAGGAGGGGTAGGGGTGTTGGTAACGGTTGTGGTGTGGGGTAACACATGTTCTTCAATTTTTAAGAATGGTTTACATGTTTCACTATTAATTGCAAGGTCTCAGTGGTCAGTGTCACGGTCATGGGTCAAGGTTAGATCAAGGATCAAGGGTCACTGAGTAGTTTGAGGGGTTATGAGAGTTAAGGGGTGTGGTGGTGGGTATTCATTTTTTATAATTTTTTATTAAGAATTTTTTTTATTACAATAATTTTCAAAATTTTTATTAAACTTATCTCTTGGGATGTGGCGGGAACGAACATCCAACATGGCACTGAGCCCTGGCTGGGACGTCTACCAAGATGGTGGATGGTACCAACCAATATGACCGCCGCCCACACCTATTAAGATGGCGGACGGATCCGGATCCGACATGCCAAATGCAAATGCGCATGCGCCAAATTCGGCTTCACCGTACTGCTATTGGCATTTCCTTTTTGCCCCGCCCGTAGCAGTTGTTTGTAACACACATCAAACTGCAACACGCGTGGAGCATAGAAGTAAAACTGACGCGAATCGCTCATACTTAGATTAGTCACGACGCTAGATACCCGCGCAGGGGAGCAACCTGAGGTAATG
>NQII01009388.1:0-52485 GCA_002778355.1 Clitarchus hookeri | reverse complement strand
GTCACACAACCACCATATTAAATACAGGTTACTTAAACTTTGACCTTTCACATTGACCCTATGTCCATGACCGCGAATTACCTTAAAATCCTAAACTAAATTATTAAAAAAATTATTTAAAAAATTATAAAAGAATGTGTTAAGAAATTTATTTTAAAAATAAATACGTTTCCGTAGGTTTNAAAAAAATTATTTAAAAAATTATAAAAGAATGTGTTAAGAAATTTATTTTAAAAATAAATACGTTTCCGTAGGTTTCTCAGCGCCATGTCCAGCAGACGACTGACTCCCATCAATGTTTCTCATTGGTAGATTACTTGTGNTTCCGTAGGTTTCTCAGCGCCATGTCCAGCAGACGACTGACTCCCATCAATGTTTCTCATTGGTAGATTACTTGTGTTCGCTTCGCCACACAACAGTGTTTTTTATTGGTTGATTATTTACGCTCGTTCAACCCTTCACCAATGTATGTTATTGTATTAACATTCCCCTTACCTACCCGCTCACAATTGCTCATTTCGTAGAATGCGCTCAACCCACCATATTAATTTTTTCGTTTTTAATTTGTTTACTTTTTCATCACATACCTGATGCTAGTGTATTAGTTATCGATTTCTTCGCCAGAGGAGCTGTCTATTTACCCACCATGTTGGTTGTTGATGACCTTGACCCCAATTACATACAACTCGAAAAATCGAGAAAAATCCCAGTCCATAGAATTGGCCATTACTAGCTAGTCACAAGGATCCATACAGACTAACCATACTAGCCAACGACTGACTCCACCNCCATAGAATTGGCCATTACTAGCTAGTCACAAGGATCCATACAGACTAACCATACTAGCCAACGACTGACTCCACCTAAGACTAACACCACCAAAGACTGGTTCCTGGCGAGATTGACTGAACACAAAACTAGCTCCTGACGAGACCAATTCCTGCAAAACTGACTAGAAAGACCAACAACACCAACCTGCCACGCCACTCACATATACAAACGATGATGGACAATCTCGAAAAAACCTCTCTAATAAGAGTCTCGTAGCTAACCTCTTCGCACAAAATACTCGCAAAATTTGCGCAGAACATTTCTACCACAGCTGACCATACCAAAGGATATACTTACCAAGCTAACTGACCAGGCCAACCAACTAGTTTCGAAACATTCCTCAAAAATATTCCCTTCATTCCATTCGTCCGCCATATAGAACTAACCTATTTTAAACGACCCGAGTAAGACAAAATACTTGAGATGAAATCGTAGCACTCCTCCTGCACACGCTCACATAAATGTATTTAAAACATACTCTCGCAATCGATTGTTTACACCACTGATTTAATAAGTCTTTCAGTGAAGCAGATGTGACAGTATAAGAAACAATGTATATATAAATTTAATTCATTTACTAATTTTATACATTCTATCATTCCAATTATTTTGTATATTAGATCATCATCTTTACATCTCTCAGATGGTTGCAGATCATGAATAGTAGCCAAAAGTCTCATCTGATGTACATGGTTGAAGATATCTCAACAATGCGTGTGAGATCCCCGCGTTTTTGCAGGTCAGTCAAATATCTGAGTTTATAAACAAGTTCATTTGGGTCTTCGGGAAATATGTAACGAGCGTTCTTGACGCCTTCTGTCTTCTTCGCACCGCTTGTCGAAGGAAACTCGTTGGTGGTGAAATGTGTGCGAATGTCGAGAGAATTATCATCCTTCTCATCTATGTCAAAGGTCAAAGTTAAGGTCATTTGGATTTAATATGGTGTTTAGATGACATCATAACATGGTGGCTGATCGGCTCCAGTCTCATATAGCCTTCATGCCAAAATTTCGAAATATATATTTTTTATTAAAAAAATTTGATTCATTTTTAAAATTGAATTTATGTTTATAAAATATTTTTTAGCAGTTATTATAAATTTATGGGCATTTAAAAACTAATTTTAACTGTTTTTGTGTTCAAGGTCATCCAACGATATGGGCACAGGGTCACGGGTTATGGTCAAGGTCAAAGTCACTGATTTTCAACATGTTCTTCGTAGTCAGTAATGTAATATGATAGCGGACTTCTATGGATTTATTCTGGTTTTACAAATTTTTCTCGAGTGTTTGTTTTCAAGTTCATTCAGTTCATGGTAACTGGCATCCAACATCGTGGACGGAGTCATCGGAGTAATTTTTTCGTAATTTTTTAAACAGTTTTTGCGGGTTTTTCTCATTTTTTTGGTGAATTTTTGGAATATTTTGGCTTTATAGGTCATCCAAAGTCACAGACACAAGTTCAAGGTCATGGTCATGGTCATCAACATCTTACATGGCTGAAGAGATGGACATTGCTTGACCTGGCAAGGGCCGGTCATGTCGGGCGCTTAGTCGAACCAATTGTCATCGAACCCCGGACCCCCTGCATGCACATCTTTAAATAATTTTTTAAAATAAATTTTTAAAATAATTTTGAAATGTTTTTAATTATTTTTAATTTTAATTTTTTTTTTTTGTATTTTATAATTTCCTTGCAATTTTTTTATGTTTAAGGTCATCCAAGGTCACAAGTACCACGTCAAGGTAAAGGTCACTTCCAAGGTCACCGGGATACAATATGTCCATCGACCGATCGGATTGACAGAGCATCGACGGCTCCGATGCTACGATTCCCATCCCCTTTTGCCCGACTTCCCATAATCATTCTACTTTCGACCCTGAGTTCCTCCTCCTCATGGATGGCAACGCTACACCTCATCGCACAGTGGCTGTCACTGAGCTGTTGGTGAGTGAATATATTCGCCTCGTGTATTAGCTTGCACTGACCCCGGACGTAAATCCAATCGATCACATGTGGAAACTTGTTAGGAGCTGCCTAGCAGCATGTCACCATTCTCTAGCAATGAATCCGCATCTGCGATCGACGCTGCAAGATTAACGGGCTATTATGCCTCATGAGCTCGTATACAACCTCATACTGAGAATGAACAAACAGTGCACATCCTGCATCGCAGTCAAGAATGATTATATCTCCTACTAAATACTGCATTTTTTGCCTGTTACCTGTCACATGGAAAAGCGGGGCTACGGAAACGGATCACAGCAGACATAGACTCAACATTAGGCAGACCTATTTTCATTTTATGCTCATCCCCGACATTGACTCACTAGCCAGTACAACTGTCAAAGTCACATGATCAACAGTGATAAACGTATTGGTTTACATTTGAATTTTCAAAAGACATGTCCTTTTGTAATGAATATAATACTTATTTACATTAAAACTAGGTTAGAGGACGTGTATACATATCTCAAAACACCTACTTACACAAACAGTGTTCTAACCTCAAATTCTATCCACGTTGTTTTTTATATTGTTATTGCCAGAAAAACAGTACAGCGCTGGAACATGAAGTCTAGCTTCTACGTAGCTCGCATGAGCGCTCTACCCCATTTCCTCTATACAACATGTATGGAGAGACTTGTACAATACCTGTCTTATCATTCTCCATCTCCCGTATGGCGCCCATCGGCCGGCCTTGCAGTTCAGGCTTAGCCAGCGCCTCTCTGATCTCCTGCAGACCAGACACCAGTACTAGAGGCTTGGAGAACAGGTACAAGCCGACTACGTTCCCGTACCTCTGCTTCAAGTCCTGCGCCAAGAGGTGCGTCTTATTACTCTTCAGCAGCAGTACGTTGCCTAGGATGGGGCATCGTGCAGGACCTTCGGTTGCACACAGAAGAAAATCAACATAGTCTGCACATTCAATACAAAACTAATACTAAAACNTACGTTGCCTAGGATGGGGCATCGTGCAGGACCTTCGGTTGCACACAGAAGAAAACCAACATAGTCTGCACATTCAAAACAAAACTAATACTAAAAAAATTACATAACATATTATTTAGGTACAGGCTGCTCGTGGAAAAAGGAGCACTTTTGAAAGCCCTGCTTCTGATGTACTTGAATACAAATATTGTATCTCTCTGCCATATGTAAAGTTAACATTGCCACTGGTCTGATCACTTAATTAATGCAAATTTTGTATCTTCCTGCCATATGTAAAGTTAACATTGCCACTAGTCTGATCACTTAATTAATGCAAATTTTGTATCTTCCTGCCATATGCAAAGTTAACATTGCCACGGGTCTGATCACTTAATTAATGCGTCGGTCTAATAAAACTGAAATTATAAGAAAAGTAAAAATTCTACAAATGTGCTAATTCTTACATTTATATGCATTGAAAAAAATGAAAGCCAAAATAATTATTTCGGTATGTACGAATATTTACACAACATTTTTAATTTAACGTTAGACATGGCACTACTTTCCCTCCATCGCTGCCAACTTTACTAGTTGTATGCCAGTCATTGTGTTTGTTGGAATATAAGCAGACAGGGGCAGTAACATTTTTCAAATTTTGATTTAAAAATTCCACAATTAACTGTAAATAGCTTACAATTTATCCACCATCAAACACGTCCAGAACCGCCAATTTATGGCTGGACGAACACTCATTCGAATTTACAATAACGCAATCTCTTCTTTTTCACCTAATTTGAACTTTATGTATATGAGATCCTCTCAAACGCTCTGCTTGTAAAAGGTGTAAATGGCAAGGCCATATTTGTATAATTATTATTTTATAAATGTATTGTTTTTTTGGGTGAGGTTAATTAGTTGTTTAAAGTCATTCCTTAGAGAAGACTAGGTAATGTTAATTTGGAAAATGAATTTGTGCCCGCGGGAAGGATCACAGAGGGTGTATGTGGGGCATAGAGGGTCCACCTCTCTGGTTGGCTTCGAAAGGACACCCTTTGGAGAACCTCAGGTCAACCCGAGCGGCGAGAAAATGGCTGTGATCGCCTGGACGAAGCAGAAATGAAATAGACGGGAGCTACAGGTCTTAGATTGTCTTGTACATGTAATTAATTAGTTTCCGGACGTGAGTGCCGAACACTGCTGGAGGCCTGATTAACATTTTATACATTGAAGGCCCAGTGTGGAGAGCTTTCTAAAAGTAATTAAATGCTCGGGAAATCAATACGGCCACCTTCGTGACAATTCCTTGCTGGCATTTAAAACGAGTTGTGGTGACTTTGAATTATTGTAGTTTTGCTCGTTAGACTCCTCATTCCTCTCCCTAAATTAGCTAGAGCTCAGTAATCGATAGTGAGTTTATTGGACTGCTACAATAATTGTTGATACTAGGCGCATTACACGCTGAATAGTGATTCGCTGCATCGGAACTGTGAACAGTTTTCGAGGTGACGTGTTTTGAAATGTCCACAGACTGTTTCCGAAAGCTAGTTGTATTTATGCCCTATTGTATCGCAATTATCTAGTCCTTCCGTTTAATTAAATTAATCTAAGTCATTAGATTTCTAAGNTATTTATGCCCTATTGTATCGCAATTATCTAGTCCTTCCGTTTAATTAAATTAATCTAAGTCATTAGATTTCTAAGAAGCAGTAAAACCAGCATTCTAAGGTTTTACTTTTTCCTGTGCGTCAACTTGATACTCGGAGTATAGTACCTGCCACCTTAGTGGACGGTTGGTGGCTATTGAAGGGAGAATAACGATCCAAGAGTTTGAGCAACGGCAAAAGCCATTAAATCCTTAGTCCTAAGTTCAACAGTTATTTTAACTTAAAATATTACTTTTTTACGCACCAGTAGGTACTTAGCTCACTCGCAACCCGCAAAGCGAGGTGGCGCAGTGGTTAATCTTTGGACACGAATTCGGTAGGATTTCGGTTAGAATCGGGGTCCGGCCATCCTGATTTCTGTTTTTCGTGGTTTCCCAAAATCACTCCAGGTGAATGCTGGGATGGTTCCTTACTAGAGGCCATGACCGTTTCCTACCCACTCCTGCATGTTTGAGAAACTTGCCCCATCTCTAATGACCTTGCTGTCGACGAAGGGTTAAGCCATATTTACCTATATCTTGCCACCCGCCAACTAAGCTGGCAAGTGCTGTGTGATACTAGCCAGTATGAAAGTAATTATGCTTAACATTTATCGCATTTGTAGCCTCCTGCGATACACTTTATTCTTCTGTGCTAATAATGTATCGTTAGTCTTCCTTTTTGGTTCTTTAAATGGGTTAGAAACTGGCTAAATAATTCCTTTATTTTGGTTGTGTACATACATGTAAGTGTGGCACATTTGCTAAATAAATATTTTTTGTAGAATGGAGTGTATCGCACAAGTGGTCGTCGTTGATCAGGACAATACCGACAAGTAACTCTGTTTCGTCAATTAAATCTCGAGTTTACTGCACGAAATACGTTCTTTATATCTTCTGAATTTAATTAAACGGGTGGAAAATGGAAAATAAACTCCTGGATGCAATAGTCCCACATGAATGAGGTTGTATTGAATAATTATACAAGTTGTACACTGTATATGATAATACTTACAGGGCCGTACACTTATGAACAGAGGCTACAGAGTACAGAGTGTCTTGAACAACAATGTCAGTATTTCGTGTAGCCTCTTTTAGTGATGATGAAGTCCTGCAGTCGTGCGTAGAGACGATCATAAATGTGTCGGATGTCATCTTGGGAAATATTATTCCACGCTTACTCCACCTGTTGTTGCAATTGGTGGATGGTTGTTACCGGTATTGCAGACCGCACCAAACGCCGTCTCATAATGTCCCACACATGTTCAGTGGGGGACAGGTTCGGTGATCGTGCTGGCCAGGGGAGTTTACGAGCACCTTCGAGCGCGCGTTGGGTAACACGAGACGTGTATGCACGAGCATTGACCTGCTGGAAATGGACATCTCATTGGTGTTGTAGGTACTGCAAAAAAATGGGATGGATGATGTTCTGAATGTAGCGTTCACAGTTCAGTGTTCCCTCAATACTCGTTGGAGGCGTACGGTCATTGTAGACTATTGCTCCTCAGACCATAATGCCAGGAGTCCTGTATTTTTCTGCAGTAAACACTCTGGTTGTTGCCGCTCTCCTGGTATACACGGCACTCACAAACTGTTGGTGATGGTCCTATCTGACACTCTGCATGCAACAGTGTCCCTAATTTGTTCGGTGGTCGCCGTGCGATCAGCAATAGCTGCTCGTCTGATTTGGGGGTCCAGACGGGAATCCGTATGCCGCTGCTGTCCGGAACCAGGTTGACGAGCATGTGCACAATATTTGAACCACCGGCTCCATCAATGTTGCACAGCAGACTCTTCACGTCCTATGCGTTGGGCAATTCTTCGGAAGGACCACCCTGCCTCTTTCNATGCGTTGGGCAATTCTTCGGAAGGACCACCCTGCCTCTTTCAGGCCCACACTACGTCCTCGTCCAAAGTCCGTTAATTGCATGAAGTGTGGTCATCTATGCCATCGTGGCATGTCTGCACTGCTTACTACACACCGGCCGATGCTTGAAACAACAGACTACTCTTTCACCGAGTCATTTACAATTGAATTGGGTTTCAGCGGTGTTATGCCTAGTACGTGGTTCCTACTCTGTCCACTGCACAGCACTGTTAATGATTACACGCACTGCCTTCTATCAGTGCCCTATATGCATATGGTGTTTCTACGTCACCACTTTAGTGGTGTTCGTTTTTCATTTACCACCAATGTATTGCATTCGTGCAACAAGTTCTTGATGAGATGTTTAATAACACTCTTTATCGTTGTCAATAACTTTGAAGCATTTGCTTAACCAATATAAGATCGTTTTAGAATTTTTGACGTCACTAAAACCGTCTCGATGCAACATTTGACTGTCAGTTAACTGTGATTCTACTTGGTTGTAAAACATAAGTTGGTAACCATTTTGAAGTATAAGTTGTTATTCGGCAAGGAAAACATGATTTTATTGGGGAAACGAACAAAATACATTGCTGGACAATGAAAATAGCACAACACAAGAAACCAAAAGGAACCACGCCGTGTAAATGTGTAAATAACGAAAGTACGGGCTTGCATGCATGATCCAATGTTGGAATTTTTGCAATTGACCGTACATCCCGCAGTGGCACTGTAAGCATCGACCAGCGGTCTTAGATACTGGCGTGTAGTCGAAGCTGCATAAACGCGAAAATCATCAGAAGATACCAAGCAAGCGTACAGAGTAAAGAAGAATGCCGGAAGAACGCCATACACTTCGCATTACACAACTGACGGACTTTGGGAGATGACTCGTAATTGGGCTGAAAACCGCAGGGTGGTCATATCACCATAAAGCTAACCATGGGGGGTAGCTGAGACCATACTTTCCGATGTTGTTGGAAGCAATGGATACGTGAAAGCACTCTCAAATTGTGGACCAGTTCAGGACAGACGAGGTCGACTACAAGTTGAGAGGATCGAACGGATCGTTCCCAGACGCAGAGGGATCCCTGAGTGAAAAAAAAATATTAACTAGTGGCTACAAAAACTGTTTTGTTGATGCTTTTTCCGAAGTAAATTTTTTTAGTTCCTAAAATACCGATTTTGGTGCCCAATAACACATAGATTGACTAGTACTAAAGCTACTTAGTGATCACAACATATTTGTTTATTGAAAAAACGTTTATTGGCTGTCACGAAATCCATAGTTGGCAACAACAGTATTCATGTTATCCACAGTAAAACATTTAGCTGCGACTGCAAAAATACATCCGTTATATTCTGCGCATGCGCTCAGGCATATTCGAAGTGGCCACCTTCTGTCTTGCCACCTTCTTTCTTTGCTTCAGGTTTGGAACTAATTAATGAGGGATATTCTTAGGTACTTACTTATGAACATATTATATCATTCCTTAATCCATGTATGTAAATGTTACACGTAAATGATTCCAGAAATGTAACTTTGCACGAGGTGAAGTGTGCAAGCCTTGTCGTGTGTGCCACTTATTAGATGTCTGGTGTATACAAGCTGAAGACAACGCTTGTACAAAATTAACATTGTCATGGGCCTGATCACTTAATTCATGCGTCGGTCAAGTGTAACTGTTAACATATTTTACAAATTTGCTAATTCTTATACTAATTAAAAAACACGAAACAGAAGTAATACTTTTAATTCAACAATAAGACAAGGAACTACTTCCCTCCTCCGTTACCAACTTTACTGGTTGCATGCTAATCAGTGTGCCCGTTATAAAATACGCAAGTAGGGGTCAGTGACATTTTTCAAAGGTTGATGTCAGAAGTGCTGTTATAACCGTGAACAACCTAGAGGCTTGATGTCGATGAGTAACCGGCCTGGCATCTTCCTGCGGAATATCGCTGTTAATAGTAGCAACGTTGCACAGTTCCCGTGGTTGTGATTGTTTACCACTTTGCAGAAGCTCAAGTTGGAGCAGACTTTGCCGGTTCAGGAATCAGACTCTTTCTTGCTGCCGATGTCATTCTACCTAAGATTATTGATCTCAAAGGTGCAATGGTGCACCCTCGGTCTACCACCGTTACGATTGTAAGTACTGCAGATGTGTTTACGAAGTGGAAAAACGAACATATATGTGCTTGTGTGTTAACCATTGGCACAAAACGCGCGCACACTTGGCGATAGCGGAATTCGTCATGGGAGCAATTCCGTATGAAAGACCTTCTTCGCAAGCGATGCCTCATATTGTACATCGTCGATCCTCTTGAATCGGTAAGTCATTCCTGGCTGTACTTAGCGCAGTGGTTGCAGTGACTAGTCTGGCGCTGCGATACCCATCGCTAACATCCGTTCACCAACCGGCAAACTTGGCTGCACCATTCTCTCGAGTGTTTCACACATCTTTCTTGCTCACCGTAAACCTCTAGATATTACATTTGGTATCTGTTGTGAAATAAGTTTTAGCCCATGGAAACCTAATAATAGAGCGAATTTTTTAGTCAATGCCATGTTGAAAGTTGCGTCAACATTATGTCGTTCATCTCGAGGACCTGGGTAGTACTGTCGAAACACGGTACATCGTGAGCAGTGTGAACATTCACAGTCCCATATAATTCAAGGAGCTGTTATCGCAAAACCTTTACTTATTTATCCACAACGGGAATCTTACTTATCGGGCCACTGTTTCAAAACACCATAAATTTGTAACCAAAATAGTAGATCACATACAGCAAGAATTTTATTCGCAGCCTCGTTAGAGTCCTTGACCATTCTAGTAAATTACATTGTGGTCGTGACTACAAACAAAGTGAAAAGAGCCTAAACGTTGGGTAAACAATAAAAGACTCGCTTGGTATCAGGACAAAAAAAATAGTGAGAGGCGGTCGAAATGAATATTGGTGAGTGAGTGAAGAGATTTGGGCGGCTCTTAACAGTGAGTTCTTAAGAGCCGAGAATTGAACATGGTATCAAAAACGAAACACTAGAGGCCCAATGCAGGGACCCGTCAACAGTTGTTGATTTTTGCCAAAATTTTGATGAAAATGAGCATGAAGACAGTGATAGTGCTGAAGATGGAGATGGCGATTTTCTCGATGCAGTGACACACCTCTCTAACACATTTGCTGCAACAAGCGACATGAAAAAGGCAGAAGACGTCAAGAATACTGGCTACCTATTTCCCGAAGACCCGAATGAACTTGTTGATAGACTCAGGTATTTTATTGATATTCAAAAACACGGGTATCTCACGCACATTGACGAGATATCTTCAATCATTAGTAAATTGAAAGAACGGGGATATATCGAATGATGTGATGAACTGCTTTCTTCAGAAATTGTAATTACAAAATAATAATGAAATATTATAAAATAATTGCTTTCTTTAGTTTTGTGTGTCATATCCTTCTATCCCCCACAACTTCAAAGTAGTGCTATGAGCACTCGACTATTAACAGAAATATCTGCATATAGGAGGATAATAAAGACTTTAGTATAAAAATGCATGGATAGTTCACTGCATACAAAACATTAATTCTGTCGACATGTACAAATTTGACGACAGTTGGCGGACGAATGTAATTTCTATACATGTGGGTGGGGGGGACAAACCGAAGGATTGATCGAAGGATCGATCGAAGGATTGAGATTGATCGAAGGATTGAGATTGATCGAAGATTTGCGATTGATCGAAAGATTATAATTGATCGAAAGTATTGGGATTGATCCAAGGATAGGGATTGATCGAAGGATTAGGATTGATCCAAGATTTGTAATTGTGGAGCACATAGAGCGATTGTGGAACCTTTGTGGAGCGGATTGCGAAGGATTGTTGTGGATTGGTGTGTGAATTGGCGTGGATTGATCTGTAGATTAGAATTGATCGAAGGGTTTGGATTGGTCCAAGGATTGGGATTGATCCAAGGATTGGGATTGTGGAGCAGATTGTGGAGCAGATTGCGGATCATGTGGAGAGATTGTGGAGCAGATTGTAGGGCAGATTGGTGTGGATTGGTTTTGTTTGGTGTGGATTGGTTTTGTTTGGTGTGGATTGGTTTTGTTTGGTGTGGATTGGTCTGTGGATTGGGATTGACTGAAGGATTGGGATTGATGCAAGTATTGGGATTAGTTCAAGTATTCGGGTTGTGGAGCGGATTGTGGAGCATATTGCGGAGCATGTGGAGCGATCGTGGAGCGATTGTGGAGCGGATTTGCGAAGGATTGGTGTGGACTGATCTGTGGACTGGTGTGTGGATTGGTGTGGATTGGTGTGTGGAATGGTGTGTGGATTGTGGTGCTGATGGATGGAAATATTGCGAGATTGATTGAAATATTGATGAAAAGTTAGGTCTTTCATTATTATTTTTTTATTTTTTAAAAATGTTTTTAGAATTTCTTTATGGGTGCAATGGTTATTCAAAGTCATGGCCATGATATTAAGGTCACAGATGTGAGTTCAGGTGAAGGTAATCCAGAACAAACATATTGGTTGGGGTCATCAGCGCCATCTAGGTGCTGAAAATGTAAACAAATGATAAACGAAAACATCAATATTGTGGGTGGAGTGCATTCTTCAGAATGACCAAGGGTGAGGTGGTTTTGCTTTTAAAGTCAAAGTTAACTAGGGTAAAGGTTAAAAGTCAAGGTCACCTGGTTCAAATATGGCAGAAGAAGTCTGTAATGTACTATGCTTGCTGACTCTTATGATTTATTCAATGTTCACAATGTATATGAAGTTATTGTTTTCAAGGTCATCCAAGGTTACAGTTATAGTGTCAAGGTCATGGGTAAAGGTCACCTGGATCCAACATGGCGGTTGGGAGATATAACATGGTTACTGGTTGGTTCCGCTCCCTCGTTCCCACTAAGCTCAAACATTTAAAGTTTTTAATATTTTTTAAATAAATATGTGGGTTTTTTTTTTGTATATTTTTTTTTGGAATTTTTTGGGTTCGAGGATATTCAAGGTCATTATGTCAAGGTCAAAAGTAAGGTCAGGGTCACCGACATCCAATGTCGCGATTGTGTGACCGGAGTCATTTAACATAAAGTGATGTGGTTGGGGAAATTAGGCAATGAGAAACATAGGTGGAGCATTTAAATATAATGGCTGGGTGTGGTTGCTGTGAGGAGAGTGGAGGGGGACAGTCTTCTGCTGGGCGTTGTGCTGGGTGACCTCCGAAAATGTAAATTTTTAAAGTAATCATTTTAATAATTTTTTTAATGTTTGATTTTTTTATACATTTTTTTGACATTTTTGAATTTTTAAATTTTTTAAATTGTCTTTTATTTTTGGGATTTTCTGGGTTTTCGAATTTAAAAGTCACCGGGGTCAAGGGTCAAAGTAACCGAAATCCAACATGGCGGACAAGATGGCCGCCGGCCGACCGGAATGACAAAATGAACAGCTCCGAGCTCCGATCCCAGATTTCGATGCCTCAGACTTCCCTAGTTCTTCCTACTCCCGACTAGTATTTTTAAGTTACGGCAGTCTGAAAAAGC
Source organism: Clitarchus hookeri (assembly GCA_002778355.1). Lineage (NCBI taxonomy): Eukaryota > Metazoa > Arthropoda > Insecta > Phasmatodea > Phasmatidae > Clitarchus > Clitarchus hookeri. Next base: position 39,654 of record NQII01009388.1, on the reverse strand, counting down.
AGTTTTTTTTCTATATTGGAGGGATCCAAAATAATATTTACAGCATGCTTAATAATTTTATTGCACAGTCCTGTCCTCGTCTGGGGAATGATGTCTTTTCGTAGGAAAACATACTGGGGGCACGTATTCTAGTTTCGTCAAAAAACCAGTACTACAAATACTCTGCATTGTAGTTCAACCGCCAGGCAGGTGGAACCCTTAATAGCTTAAAACCTGTTAACTTTAACTTTAATTCAACACCAATACTCTTTTCAACAAGTTACAACTAAAAGTCAGCTTCACATACCAAGATTGTTATCATTATTGTAATTCTAAAATTCACAAGAAGTTAAAATCGCTACAGACTGATATTAGCTTCCTTTGAGCTGTTAAACTTACAGTTAACGTCTGCTGGCTGTTTGCAGAATACTGTGTTGTGCGAAAATAAGTGGCCGTTTTGTACCTCACAGAACTACCTAGTTTCGGTCTGAAGTAAACATACATGAATCATTCAAAATAGTCTTCGTTTGCGACATCTCTCTACCAACAGTTCACGTCATTCCCATCCCTAAGGAACTTATCTCCGATGAAGTAATGAAGTCCCAGAAGACACTTACTACACTAATCCTGTCTTTGAATGACCGTATCCTCCAGGAGAGACTGGGATTTATAAATATGTGTTTGTGCGATGGTGGCAAGACCAGTGAATATAGAGGATACGGGATTTCTTCACACCGCAAATCACTCCGCTTCTACATATTTCGTAATCATTTCTCATGTGAGGTTTGACACTGACTGACAGAAGCATAATGCTATTCCTGTTAACTAACGATGGCTGTTTTTTTTTGTGCAAATTATATGCATTTAATTAAGTTATGCACAGTACGAGAAAATGGTATGGTTTCTCCACGAGAAAACAACTTGTAATTGACAACGTACAGCGCTGTTCACAGCGCTAACCGCAAAAGTATGTGAGGTATCAGTCTTGGGATGGTAAGATTTTCGACTTTCTCAAATGTCTAACCACTACCAACTTTGCTTGCCATTATCGTATAGGATCCACTTCTCATCATACATCACTGTAATATCGAGTAAGACTCTGTGTGGTGATGTAACAGCAGGCTATTACAGATACCCAGTAATTTTAATTTATGTTTCCGTAATTGGTCGGAAATGGTTGAACTGGAAACATTGAACTATCATGCAATTTCTCCCATGGAAGCGTGGACGATATAACTACTTTACTTGCAAATGGCGCGAGGCTACCTACTATCGTTAGCTTGTTATTGTGACCTTCAGTGGCTATTAGTTCTAGTTCGATCATTCCCGTATAACAGGAGGCTGAGAGAGATGGATGCTGACAGCGTGTGCATTTCAGCCATTTATTTCAGAAAGTTCTGGTAAGATATTAGAGTTTTTTTTTGTAATACAGAGTCATATTTCGAATGCTTCTCATTCCAGATTTTATTATATTACTTTGGTTGATGGTATATATACCTGGTGGAAAGTTGTCTGGTTTTCTTGACAGTTGATATATGATTATACCTAAAATAAGGAACAATAAAATAACACCCAGCATCTCAAAATTTTGTTGCTTGCTCAATGTTATTTCTCTTCAGAGCAAGTTCCCAATACAGGATCCCTGAAAAAAAAATAAAGTATATTAAAATTGTGATCGTGCACACACTATGACTTATCTAGGATTAAGATACAGTTAATAGCACACATACTAGTTTATCTAAAGTTACACATATGGTAATGTAATGCTTATTTATTGACCCGAAATTTCTTTTTCTGCAAGAACAGACAATTTCGCAGAGCTTACGTGACAAATAATTTTCATTTGACAATAACCAAAATTATACTGTTTTCATACTTAGAAATCCTTATCATACGAGAAAACGCTGGAAAAAATGGGGCATTTCTTCAAAAGTTTTTTATAGCTAGGTATCGATGAACCCAATTAATAATCCGCTAGTGTCCATGTTCTTAACTCCTAAACAGAATATATTTATTTATAGAAGGGCTATGAAACCTTACAAATTCTGCTGCCTTTCTGTGGAGGAGGATAATTGGACACAAATCATATAATATAAGCTTCTTCCAAGAAACTTAACACTCCTAGACCATATTCCACTGGCAACATGACAAACCCTTAAAGAGTCGCTTTAGAAAGATATCACAATTGATAATAATGTTTATTTTCCTCGAAACAATTTCATTATAAAATCGTTCGCCCATTTACTGGAACGCGAATTCCCGACGATGAGACAAAAAGTCAAGCATCTTTCAAAATTCTCGCACAAAAGTACTTATAACAACAGAGGACGAACCTTACAAATACTGTACGTTTGCTTTTCCATGTGGACATGTCCTGTAATAAACCAATAATTAAGCCAAGCTACCACATAATTGAACCAATAGTTATATGTAAGTGACAGATCTTAACTCCATACTACAATCCCTCCTGGACCGTCTATATTTATGATAGGCATCATGGCTGTACCAAAGAAATTGGTATACGAGTGTTAATTCAGGGGTCCTCCCCCAAACTATTCCTCCCCTTTTCTCCCATAAAACCCACCAACCCCTCCCCTCTAATAAAATTGGACCGAATATTACTATAAGTTTAACTTTTCACTATTACATGTTGTTATAAGTATTATTTTTATTAATTATAAGCTGATTTTGTAATATTAATTTTGACAATGTCAGATATACATATCAATATTAATTTACAAAATGAATAATAATTAAGAATAGAAAAATATGCTTTCGAGTATTGTAGTATGTTTATTTTTATTATTGTTGTAATATTATTTTTATTATTATTATTTTCCGTAAAACATTTTATATCGCAGTTCGCGTCGTTATCCTATCCCCCTCACCTCCTTCAACTATTTTCCTGTGGGCACCACTGGTTCATTACGGGGAAGAAACGTATGTACATAGTTTGTGTCCAACGAGCCTCCTCCATGGAGAGACTGGTTTCTGAATCGTGTGACAGTGGTGGAAACCTACAGTCCTGGATGGAAACCAAGGAGCCTCATTGGCACTTTGCTTTGTTCGGCAACTCGTTGTTTACGAGGAGCGGTTTGATAAGACGGTAATAATTGAAATCAGCAGCGATTCTGCTAGCCCATTGCCGTCGGTAATCGGACATCTTTGGCGCAGACGGTTATTTAGAGGACTGTTGTGGTTAAATATAATATTCTTTTGAAGCTTGCAGATTTTATCAAAACCAAACAACCTACAGCCTTGATTGACCAATCAAATGAACAGTGGAACCGTAAAGTTGGTTTACCATACATTCATAAATGTTCAATGTGACCACCATGAGCGGTCCGAACGACATCTACGCGATAATCAAACTCTTTCCATGCTCTTGTCAGCATGTCCGGTGTTACGGTTTGGATGGCGTCCGTAACTCTCGGTTTGAGATAGTGAGGGAGTAGCGAGCTCGCATTCGACACGTCAATGTGAAGGGGACGGTCTGATGTTTCCTTTGTGGTGCGCCACCCCATTGGCGCCTAGCTGTTTGCGGATACCTGAACAAGACGTTGCGTCAATGCTGGATTGGAATTGAAATTATGTATTGGAAAGTACTATTTTTCTTTTTCATTTAAATTTGTTTACAAATATATTTGTGTTTTTATAGGCTGTTCGAGTAAAGTGAGAACTTTTGAAGCCCTAGTTATGTTATTGTTTTTAAGTCAATTCTTATCCTCCTACTATATTTTTAATTAAATATTGCCATGTAAGTAATAAACACAGTGTTTATATTCCACAGCACTAAAAGCTTGCACCTAAGGCGNTTCTTTTTCATTTAAATTTGTTTACAAATATATTTGTGTTTTTATAGGCTGTTCGAGTAAAGTGAGAACTTTTGAAGGCCTAGTTATGTTTTTTTTTTAAGTCAATTCTTATCCTCCTACTATATTTTTAATTAAATATTGCCATGTAAGTAATAAACACAGTGTTTATATTCCACAGCACTAAAAGCTTGCACCTAAGGCTAAAATAAAATACATTTATTGAATATCATTCTAAATGAGAGGGCTTTAAAAAGTGCTCACTTTTCCGTGAATAGCCTATACAAATAAAACAATTAAATCTTCGACATTTTTCTACGTAGAATTGAAACATCTGAAATCTTCCATATTATCAAATGCAAATAAATTAAATCCAACTTAATATTTTTAATTTTCCCTCTTTGTGTTAATACGTAACATCATTATATATATTTAAAATCAATGAGCATCATTAATAACCATCATTATAATGCAAATTTGTTTTTCCGAAGCTTTTTGAAAGTTAGCACATGTACATATAAAAATTTTACCTTTACATATTGATAAAAATTAATTTAAATGGCAAAACCCTTTATTTTAAAAATTAACAAATTGGTTATTATAAAAAAATAGAAGGAAGAAATCCTGCAGAGTATCGTTTAAATTAAAACCATCTAGTGAACTACGATAAAATAAAATATGTTTTAAAATTATTTCAAGATTATTGAGTTTATATTAAATTTTAATTCTTAAGATTAAGATAAAATTAGTTAATCAATTAAGATAAACCTACTGTTTCAACAAAATCTTTTCTTTGAAGCCAAGTATACTACCACTGTCTAAAATAAATTATTGCATGTCCGAAATAAGCTATGATTATTATATGTGACATTAATTTCTTAAATTAAAAATATTATATATATATATATATATATATAATATTTTTAATGTAAACAATATTATATATATAATATTTTTAATGTTAACAATATTATATATACAATATATTTAAAGTAAATCATTAATGTCTCATAATAATCATAGCTTATTTTAGATATGCCATAATTATTTAAGATCTAAAATTGAAAACATTATGAATTTCATGATATTTCCATGAGAATTCTTATCCATCTTAAATTTTTATTGCCGGCATTATTCAGATTTGTTGTTAAATTTTCAGATTTTATTTAATTATCTTTATTTTTCATAGAACGCAAGTAAATAGCGCCAAGAATGTTTATATAAAACTGTTTGCATTTAATGGAGCACTGCCGATGGCCCCACCTGGAATCTACTTTCTGCCCAGTTTGTACCATTACACCATATTGATACCTCAGTGCTATTGTGTTACGACTCAAAACATGCTGTTTTTCAGGTATAACATTGTTGTATTAACAAAATGCATTGCTCCAGCGCATTGCGATGCTACATTATCCAACCAGATTTGTCGAGTTTTAACACTGTTTTAACAGTGTAAAATTAACACTGTCATAGGCTCAATTATTTTATTCATGCGTCGGCTAGTTGTTAAATTAGGAATTGTTAGAACTCATTGTTAGAACACACATTGTTGATGTCGTAATAACAACTCAAAAATGTATAAAATATACAAAAGCGAAATTAAAAAATGTTATCTCCACAAGTTTATATGTCAAATTTGGTTTGCAGTTGTAACACATGGAACTGTATTCGCCGCAAATCTGCCAAGTGTACTACGAGCGTGGAAGGGAGTGTACCAGCTTATTTAAATGTATTTTTGCAGGAATTATGTGAAAGACTGATTTAAAATGTCCTCAACTGCGAACCAACTATAAATTTTATTGGTTTAATATTTTATCTAGATATTTTGATTCCAATCTAGATATTTACAATTAAAAAACGACTGACGCTAATCTACATATGATGACGGGGTAGATTTGAAATCATCGAATCTTCTTTTTATTATACAGCTACTGCACTAGTTGAAAGCTCTTGATGACAAATTAGAATTTTTATTAGATCTGTGCCAACTTGTTCTTAATAAATGTAATCTTAAAAGTAATGAATAAAAGGCCTCACTTGCAGAATTCACCTGGCTTAATAAATGACAGCAGTACCGACCGAGTAATGCTTTTAGTTATTCGGTTTATTATGATTTGCTTACTTATGCAGCACAAACACATTCGACACAGCTAGCAGTATGCAGTGACGGTACATTTCACAACTGAAATCTCGTAAATAATTAAAATGTACTTATATGTCGTAACCATACCAGCAAAGATGTGCACAATCCCTACTTTAATTAATTATTTTAGCCTCAGTCGTTTATGTTCTCCTCTGTATGGAGAATGGAACTGCACATAAAATTGTGCCTATTGTGAAACCAGTTTTAAAATAAAATTAGTCTGTTGTTGCTAAAGCCTTAATTATGTTGTTTATTAACATTCTCGTATTTAGGTTTTACTTGCGGAAGTGTTCGATGGCGCTAAATATTTACTTCCTTGCGGCTTTGTAAATTTGTTATAACAGAAAAAAAATGCATTACTTTAGAAACATATATTTCGGCAACGAAGAAGTTGGGAGATTTCAGTAAAATTTCTAACGGCAAAAATGGCAAATCATGCTTGAACATGCAACGCAATGTCGTTAAACATCTACAAGGCTGTTCCCAAGTTGCAGCTGCGGCTGCAAGATTGTAATCATACGAGAGTTACGCATTTCTTTGCTTTCAGTTCGACCTCATTTAGAAATGCAACGTGCTTTTTGACAAATATACAAACATGTAGCAACCTGTTACAACGAAAATCGCTAAGAAACAAAATTATATATATATATATATACATATCCTATTTTATACTGGTTGTTAGGCAATATGACCCTCACCACGTGCAGATTCACGCAAGTAATACTACTTCTACTAGAGGGTGGGAACAAAAAGTGATTTTTAAGCTACATGAATAATAAAAGAGAAAGGTTGTACTTAGTATCGAAGCTATTTTTAATTATAGTTATGATTTTTGGATTATCCTGTTTTTTTAAGTAGAAAATAAAGAAAATCTGGCACACGTGCGACACTGGCGGTTAACTAGTGGCGAAAGTTTTTGCTTCCCAAACATTTCACATCGATCTTCCTAACCTGTAGTAGAAGTAACCTTAACGCAAGTCACAAGTGCTTCTTACCTCGAGCGTCGCTGTTCTCTCAGCTGTTCTGTCTCGGACGGAGAAAACCAACTGGTTGGCTTTCAGCGCAGAAGTGTTCGTAACGCGAGAGAGACCGGACATTGACATCGGCACCCTTTATGACTCTCGCTCTCTCATTCTCTCTCTCTATCTCTCTCTCTCTATCATGCAGGCGCAGGCATCTCAACTTTGGTGGTGTCCTTACCAATACAAAATTTCTCCAGCCAACTTCGCCTTCTGCGTGCGCGTAAAAACATTCCCGTAGCCGTTGAAGTGTGCAGGGGGAGAAGATTAGGGGGACATGATTCCTCTCCCAAAGGAGGACTATCCACTCCACATGTCCTCCCACTCCACAAAGGGGACACTGCCTCCTCCAAAACCATGCGACTATTGTCAGTGTTATCACATAAAAAATGAACTGGGCTAAAAAAATTTCAATAGACAGAAAGTCACGAACGTATGATAATGAAATGCTATTCGGTTGTGAAATAACGTGGTCAGAAAATCTTCAGTCACCCAGCGAGAAGCTGGTTACGAGAACTCCAAATGTTTCTTGAGTTCGCAATGTCGTTGGACTGTTCCCAGAAAAGTCATTCACGAGCTGTCTAGCTGGAATGCATTTAGCCAGTCTGTTCCGAACCCTGTGTTTGGACAAGATGGGAGACTATGCGCACAGTTCCAACACTGTTTTCATGAACATTGTGATCACGCAACACTTACAGCTCACCTGAAGAAATTATCGCTTAGCTAAGCACTAACCCCAATAAAACACACGAAAGGAATGCAGTTACATCGCCTGTGTAATCTAAAAATATGTAAGTGAGGGACCTTTATCATCACAAATTAATGAAAAAATTCAATTTTTTCAGAAAAAATGCAAAAAAATTCTGCGTTTTTAATACTTGCCTTTAAAATTCTGTTATGTTTGTTGTTAATCAGTAAATAAACAGAGGTGAACAGCAGAATACTATATTTTAAGTAGCAGACACCATATCTTAAGAAATTTATATTCTTCATACGCTACTACCAATAAATAAAAACATGTCAAAAATGGTTATAAACACCGTTGAAGATACACTGAAGTCGTGTGAAAAGTACTGTAGGTTGGAGCAATTTTTGTTATTGATTTGTATTCGATTGTTTGGAGACTTATCCAAGAAAAATTCAAGAAGACGAAGGTAATCGAAAAGTTAGTCATATAAGGGCTGATATAATTGTAAACATTGAAAATCAGAAAAGTGTTTTGACAAGATGTACTGGAAAAAAAAAGCACACAGACTGCGACTGTTGCCAAATATATTTAAAACAAAGTTCTTAACTTCTACTACAAGCACTTATGCAGTGGAATGTCATTACAGANATTACAGCACTTTTATAAAGGTTGTCTGTAATTTTCAGGGTCAAAGTTCTACATATGATAGAGAACTATAAACTGAGTATATTGAGATGGAGAACCAGTGGTTGGAAATGCATATTTCAGGTGCTACGAGGCCTTGAATGAGACATTCGTGTGAGGAACGTGTGTGTGTAAACTGGTTTAGTTTCCATAACAAACAACTGTCTGCCACACGATCCAACACCATCTTCTCAAATTCTTGTGTGTGAAAAATTCGTTGTTTAGCATCCTGGCCAGCTCTCTGTTGCTTGAACGACCCACTCGACCCAGTCTTTCGTAAGTTTCTATCCACGGCGATAAATGTCTTCCAATTCCGGCAATGCCTGTTACGAAACTTTTTCGCTGTACATTCGTGCGCCTTTTCTTGCACTACATCCTGCTGCACCGAACACCGAGGAATTTGGATCAGTGACTCCCTCGGGAGGAAGGTTTCCGGACGTTTGAGGTGGTGTGGCAGTACCATGTAATAGTAGCCGAGTCCGGTTACCGCATTTGACCCTAGAAAGGGTGGATGATGCGTCTCGTATAGCCTCTCACCATTCATGGCGACCCAAGGTTCTTCGTGCCACCCTAGATAATGCAGATTAGGCTCCGCCACCCGTGTCCCTATGGGAACCAGTTTATTTGTGACTGGTAAGGGGTATCTGTCATAATGGCTTGGGCCAACAGTTGGTACATAGGCCGGACCACTTGGTGGGGTGTTGGACCACTTGGCATTTAGGCCGTTGGGGGCNCCGCATTTGACCCTAGAAAGGGTGGATGATGCGTCTCGTATAGCCTCTCACCATTCATGACGACCCAAGGTTCTTCGTGCCACCCTAGATAATGCAGATTAGGCTCTGCCACCCGTGTCCCTATGAGACCCAGTTTATTTGTGACTGGTAAGGGGTGTCTGTCATAATGGCTTGGGCCAACAGTTGGTACAAGGGCCGGATCTCTTGGTGGAGTGTTGGACCACTTGGCATTTAGGCCGTTGGGGGCCAATGCTGGAATTTCATGGTGAATAAATACTAAGGTATGGTAATGTTCAGTGGCCGATGACGACTCTTGCGGCTGGTTCATGCATCTGGTGGCGATGGTTTGAAGGCAATGATGAAAACATGGAAGAAATTTGGATCCTACGGGATGCCAGACCTACGGAATTTGATAAGGACAGAAATTTTCCATTTCAGAGCAGGGGTGGAGTCTCCTGGTCCTGCGTTCCATGGTGGGTCCGGAGCTGTCTCCCACTCCACGCTCGTCGTTAGCCCTCTGTCTTCTGGCTTGCAGTTCAGTGGTGGGATTGCTGGGCGGGCAACCTNTAGCCCTCTGTCTTCTGGCTTGCAGTTCAGTGGTGGGATTGCTGGGCGGGCAACCTGCCTTTAATGGGTGTAAGACTTATGCCTGTTGAGGCTTTAAAGTTTCCTCAACCACAACCGGAGTGTACTTGAAGAGTGGGCTGGGCTTGCTTCCTGGTGCTCTAACGGGTGGAAGGGGCTGCCTCTGTTCCCCTGGTGCTCGCCATAGGTTGAGCGGTCATTCATTGAAAACCCACCAGTGCCATGGAAAATAAGCGGGAGCATGGGGCTGATCGGTTCGGCCCCACCAAAGTTTCTATCTGGTGTTCCGATCACATTGAGGTTGGACTCGTGCTGGCAATAGTAATTTCCGCATGCTGGATAAGGTCTGGAGGGATTCCACCTCTTAAAGAAAGACCGGGCAGTGAGCGGCAACCAGATCCAGTTGTATCTTGGAGACACAAAGGGCATGGATAGAACCCTGGCCAGACCACATGCTTGGTATCTGAGTATGAGGCTTTTAGAATCTTGTGGTAGGGTATTCTCTGCTGTACTAGTGAATCAGGTTGGGGCTTTGGATCTGGTCATCTCAGGTGCTAAGCTGGGATATCTGCGGTGAGAGGGCGTAATCCCTCTCCCCCGCCGATTGGGCGGTCATAGCAACGGAATTGTCTTTGTGGCTAAGAGCGCTAGATAAAATTACTAAAGTACGAAGGCTAAGAAGCCCTAACTGTATACAGCGTACACTAAATGCATGTCTGCAAGTTCCTGAGACAAATTATGTTCCATCTTCGGCAGCAAGGCATGAAGTGTAAACAGCCACAAATGTCGCTGTGGACACATCACAGGCGATTTCGNTGTTCCATCTTCGGCAGCAAGGCATGAAGTGTAAACAGCCACAAATGTCGCTGTGGACACATCACAGGCGATTTCGCATTGTGTTGCACGCTAACACCACCAATCATCAACGCGGTAGACAATTTTTTGTTATGGAAACTAAAACAGTTTACATACACGTTCCTCACACTTATTACTAGGTGCTGGAAAATTTCGCTAATTCATTTTAGGACAAGCTAGACTTCAAACATATGTACATTACTGCTGTTTTTGCAATTGGATGACAGTTAATTAGACACGCCCAGGGGAACTCTGAGTCAATAACATACCTGCAAGGAAACAAACACCGAAACCTGTGCCATGTGATCTGAGGTAAAACTTGCTAAATAATGGAGAAGCAGCCAATGAAGAGAGAGCTGAGGATCGAAAATGCATAGGACTGTAGAGTCTAGCCTAAAGGCCGTTCAAAACGCGAAATTGTCCTTTTCTTACTTATTACTCATTGAAGTCCTCGTGGCACCTGAAATATGCATTTTCACCCATTGGTTCCCTATCTTAAAATACTAAGTTTAGAGTCCTTTAACATCTGTATAATTTTGACCCTTAAGTTCTAAGGCATTCTGTATAGTCTGTATAGTGAGATGCATTGTATTCTCAACTATGCAGAATGAGGCCGAACACTGTGGATAAACTTCAGGAGGAGAATCCTGTAAGGGAAACGATAAAACAATTGCATATAATATGTCCTGAAATGTACAGAAACACTCTAAAATATACAGCAAAATTGCTATTAGAGTAGTGGTACAGTACTGAAACTACGTGTTATGCTCCTTAGTCGATGCACCCACACATCTATATAATTTTGATCCTAAAGGTTACAGACATCCTGCATAGTAAGGCCAGACTCTGTGTACAAATTTCAGAAGGTGATTACATTTTTCTCTTTGAAATTACAAAACGAAATAAAAGTATATATTTAATATCCATTTTTATTTATTTATGTTTAGGAATAATAGAGGTTACTAAGNTACAAAACGAAATAAAAGTATATATTTAATATCCATTTTTATTTATTTATGTTTAGGAATAATAGAGGTTACTAAGAATGATGTTTATGATATCAAGGTGCTCTTGAGGAGCAGAGATATCTTTCAGTTAGCTTCGGAGCTAAAGATATACCATCACCATGACACTATGAAAAAAAAAATGCTAATTACATACCTTGGTGTTGGGTACCTAAAAAACATTTTAAGGCAATCATTAAGTAGTATAGTAATAAAATTCTGTATTGTCAAATGAAAGTTAAGTGAATATTTTTGGGTGAAAGAAGATCAAACTTTATGTGTTATCAATTATTTAAATGCATATGGGTTTTTAAATATTAATGATGATAACTGATTATTCAAAATTAATCAAACATCATCTACCGATGCTTAAAAAGTATATCAATACTATATTTTGAAAATAAGGGGTTCATTAAATGACGAAACTTTAAAATTAATAAATTATCCAAGGTGTGCTATGAAAGACTAACTTTGAGATCAANGGGTTCATTAAATGACGAAACTTTAAAATTAATAAATTATCCAAGGTGTGCTATGAAAGACTAACTTTGAGATCAATATTCATCTTCAACAAAATTCAATAAAATATTATTGAAATGAATTTTGCGTTGAGTATTAATACGATTATTAAAAAAAACAGATAATGCTTTTAAATTTTAGGAAAACATTTAANATGAATTTTGCGTTGAGTATTAATACGATTATTAAAAAAAACAGATAATGCTTTTAAATTTTAGGAAAACATTTAAAGTAAGAACTTAGTTATGATAGTAATAATCCAGATATAATTTTGTAATTTAAACAAGGTGTTCATGAATATCAAAAAAGACCATAAACTACAAGTCCATATATTTCAAAGGATAAAATATAATGTCACACTTATTTTTNCATGAATATCAAAAAAGACCATAAACTACAAGTCCATATATTTCAAAGGATAAAATATAATGTCACACTTATTTTTCAACACTACCAAATAAAATTAATGGAAGCTCATAAAGATATAGTAAACCGTGGTATAACAAAGATGATCAAACACCAGATAATAAAATTAGTTTGATAGCTGTTTGGGTTTATAACATTGGTCATTCTTTAGGTTTACAACATACATATGATATTGGATATACTATCAACACATTAGGGAATTTCCTTCCCCCTCATGTTTTTTGTGTGGACAGTGTTTTNCATATGATATTGGATATACTATCAACACATTAGGGAATTTCCTTCCCCCTCATGTTTTTTGTGTGGACAGTGTTTTGAAGTGTTGTTAATTGTGAATATGACTTAAGTTGTTTGGGCCATGGGACAGGCGAAAAGCATTTAGTTGTTCTCGGCTATTTTTTGTGAGTATGCCTACATATCTTTTTATTTGAATAGCGTTTTTGTTCTCGTTATCTAGCTGGAATGGACAAGTGTATATTACTAACTCTGTTTCAAACTGGAAAGTTAAAATTTGCAATTTAATCCGTTACTCAGTTCGTGCGTGAGTATTCTATGGAACATAACAGCTACGGTGTGATGGCTCTAGAACGAAGTCGGTCTTAAGCCAGGAAGGAATAATAAAAGAAAAGAAGCGCGCACTTTATAGCTGATATGAGCCACGTGACACTGCAGTAGCATACCTGGAGTGACCTAATGGTACATTTGTGGTTGGACAGAGTTTCTGGTGCGAGGACCTGACCTCCATGCCTGAGAGCTTGGATGGCTTTACAGCTGCCTGGGGATGTGTATGCCGACGGCTACGCGTCCCTTGCGGTCACCCTGCCAAGTATTGACCAAACCCGACACTGTTGAACCGTGGAAATCAGAATAACGCCGGATTGTTGCCAGCGCAGTAATGCCGTCGTTACGCAGGTGGGTCTTATAACCGGCAGAAAATAGCGTCCACTGAGGGAAGTCCCACATGCGTGGGGAACATAGTCGGTTCACTTTTTTAACCAAACCTTTAAATAATCACAAATTGCATTGTTGTTTCCTAAATACGCCATGTATCACAGGAGTTTTATACTTATATTGACATAAAAGTATCTTACTTTTGGTTAAATTGAACGTTCACTTATATTATATTAATTAATTATAATATTTAATTTATATTTGAATAAATCTAAAGAGAAAATAGATATGTTGATAATATAATAAAATTGAGTTGTCCCTTTGGTGTAATTTTCTAGATTGAATAAGCTTTCTTTGCATACGGCGGAGGAATAGCCTGAAAGTAGAACTTTGTCAGGGCTTCAAACAGAAAAGTTGGAAGTAACTGTAAGTAGAATGATTACGGCGAGTCTGGGGCAAGGGCGTGGGTTGATTAAGACACTTGGGAAGCATTTTTCATTAAAGGCTGTTCACGAAAAAGAGAACATATTTTAAGGTCGTGCTTAAAAGGTTCTTTCAGCTTATTTGTATATTTTTGCCCATTTTTTTTCAAATAAAAATTTTTATGTGACTGAAAAGCACAGTGTATTAATTTTATAGTTTTCAACAGTTAACGTCTGGGGCCACAATATAATATAATTTTCTGGTTATTACGCTCACTTTACCACGAACAGCCCATACGTGTTTATTGGAGAAACAGCAACAATCACTATCCATTAGAACAACAATTAAAAATGTTTGTTGTGATCCCGGTATACAAATACTTAGTCTCTGTACAAGTAGGCGAACATTAAAACAGCACTGAAAACGTAATGTGGCGTGAGTTGAATGCAAACATCTGGAGCAGTTTGCCACTCGGCAGGCAATTGCGAACCAGAAAAAAGTTTTGGAGTCTGCTAGGTCCATAAATTAATTACAAGCCTAACCTCCGGAAACATGGGTCGTTTGCAGGAGTCTTAATTGAATTGTGGTTTCAAAAAATAATCAGTGTAAAGCCGGAATTACAATATCATGTGAAAGAAGTGTGTTGCGTCTCCATGGAACTTGACGTCCGGTCACAAACATGGTCTACAAGAGAATAATTACACCGAGCACACATACTTTTCCTTCCTAAGAGCGCGAGCCGAAAGTAAACTTCAAGTTTTGTTTGTAATACAGTTTTCTAAATCTCTGGAACGTCAGCAAAAATCATAGGAGACTAGGCAGATTCCTACCTCAAACAATATACTTAAAATCTGCTACAGCTTACAGAGGGAATAACTACGAATAGAATTAGCAAGTAACATTTACGTGCAAGCGTAATGTAAATCTTGTATCATGTAAAGAGGGCAAAACCCAAGACAAAATAACACTTTGAAAAATGTATTTAGAATGAGCCAAAACTGTGCTAGTTTTTTTTGTATGTGCGTATACGTCTCCAATTTCCCCAGAAATTCTGAGAAAAAATGCCTTGTAAATATGATTGAAGCTAAAATTATTATTAATTGCATGATATTCTGCCAACGGCAATCCAAAATATTGTTGAAATAAATGTAGCGAGGGACATGTGCCACATTTGCAATGCAATTCTCTGTGTCTGACTACCAATAAACATCTGAGAGGGGCCGCGGTGGCTGAGCGGTTAGCCTGCCGGGTTTCTATCCCCGGCTGGGTCAATACCGGATTTTTGCATGTGGGAATCGTGCCGGACGATGCCGTTGGTTGGCGGGTTTTCTAAGACCTCGTTGTTAAGAGCCGCCAAATCTCTTCACTCACTCACTCACTCGTTCACTCACAATCTGAGTTGGGAACACGTTAAATGCAAAACACTTCTGTCGCATGTGGCTTTGTAATGGCTGGTGTTTAATTAATGAATCTTGTCACTTTGGCGGAAGTGGTTTCTGGTTCACTAAATACAGTTGGCACCATCTTGTGCCGCGGTTATGCTTGCTCGTAAAGAGCGCTGGTCACCCATGCGCTTCGTGGACTTTATTACGCATCTTTCGGTGCGGCGTATTCGTGTGTGAGGATTAGGACAGAGGAGCTAATAACAACCAAAATAAAGGTGTAATTACTACTATATTTGCAGCACATCTCAGAACAACCTCATGAAACAGCAGATCGAATGTGTTTCACTCTACCTCAGAACAAATTGTCTTCAGTTTTCTGGATATGAAAGTTGTATGTGATGTGTGGGATGTTTAAAAAAAATTTTTCCATTCATATTTTGTATGAGTACACAAGGTTCTAAATTCAACACAAGAAATTCTCAGACCTAAACTACACATGAAAAAACATGCGCTCATAATAGTAAAACAAAATACGCATAATACTACAACATACATTTCCGTTTTGAGTGTCGTTTCTAGCTTCTGGTCTCTTAAGTACATCATAATTACATCGTTACATTGTTGCTTGTATAAGTTTCCCAATGCCGAGCTATAGATAACCGCCACAGCACCTGGGTTAAATGCAGTTGTACGGGCCAGTGGCAGTTTACACTGGTGTATGATTTGATTGAACATAAGAATATAAATAGTTTCATTAATTTGGTATTTCCAAAGGTATATTAATTACATGCATTTCTTAGAATTACACACTTATCCCGAGCCAATGTTGTTATTTTTATTATTTGATATTTTTCCGTATCACAACCAAGTTTCAAATATCTTCTCGCAAACTCATAGAATATTATAAACACACGTGTGAATATATATATATGTATATATATATATATATATATATATATACACATACATGTATATATATGCAATAACATTTGATAATGATAGTTGTTCCGTAGCATACTAATTATAATACCATAGTTAACGAGTCTGGCAATTCCTTTAATTTAGTTACAGCTAATGATAATTATTCTGCCACCCAATAAAGAATTAAGATTTGGGTTTGTTCCTACTGCAGAGCAAAGTTTGTATACGTTGTTCACAGTTAATTGAGCACTTTTGTAAGCCCTTCTTAATATATGCTTTTGATTCTCATGTTGTATCGTTCCGCCATATGTAAAATTAACATCACCATGGACCTGATTACATTATTCATGCATCGTTCAAGTGGACCGGCGAATTGTTATGAATGTAAATACGTTACTAACATGCAGGCCTTTTATTCATTCCCTAGTGTGTATGAAGCTAGAAACGTTGTCTTCAATGGCCGTAAATTTCAACAATACATTCGCTATACGTCAAGAGTAAGGAACAGTTTTTTTAATTCGTTGCCGACTTAACTGGAAGCCTGCATGCCAGTATGTTATGTAAATTATATGTAGTTATGAACTGTGATTTCTCTCAAAGGTTTGTTTCCAAAGTGCGCATATTATGGTGAACAGCCTGTACATTATATTTATAACACTCAGCAGTTCCTTGACGTCCTGAAAAAGAAGGGCATGCCCTTATTTTTAATATTTTTTTTGTATCCGGTCAGATTTTTTATGATAAAAAATTTAGACTTTTTTGACTTGAGAAAGGCTGGTACTTGTCTCCTTATTATTATGAAATTGTTTGTATTTGTTTAACGAAACCTGTTATATCTGTGTTGTCAACATTTACTAGGTTGTAATTATGTTTACGACTTTTCCACCAATTTCTCATTTAGATTCATTTTTTATATTTCATTGCGTGCATTAACATGTTTTGTTGTGTAAAACAATTGTAATCATACAAGTTTTTTTTCCTGGTAGGCTTAAGTAGCCTACGAGGAAAAACAAAACTTATAATGAGAAAGATATTTTATGTTACTAATTAAACTTTTGAAAACTGTTTACTTGAAATACTAAATACTTGATTAATGTGATTTTTCAAAGNTTTTATGTTACTAATTAAACTTTTGAAAACTGTTTACTTGAAATACTAAATACTTGATTAATGTGATTTTTCAAAGTTATTAAAATTAATCTGTATGCGAAAAAATTGTAATTTATCGTTCTCTAATATAATAAATTTGTGACACTCACGAAATTGCATTGTTCTCCATTTCAATGAAAAGCCCTCCTTTTCCAGAGTGATTACCTTCCTTTTGTGTTCTAAGCGTTCCACTGAAAAATTATTTTGTGGCTGCCACAGAATGTTTTGTTAATATTCACCCTCCAAAAATTTTTTTTGTGGAGAACATATTTTTGTAGCCACCAAAAAATTTAATGTTGTTGACCACAAAAGTTTAGTGGTGACAATTAAAAACTTTTGTGTCCACCACAAACAATTTAGCAGTGCGAATACCAACAAAAAACTTATTGGCCACCATAACATATTTATTATTTCATAACGGTAATCCTGGCCGTTCAGGCGAGGAGTGGGGAACGCAGGGTCAGTAGAGCTCGCCGGAGTTCCTGGGGGTCATTGTGATGCTGAAGGGCGGCGTGGTGAAGGTTATGCCGCCTATGTGCTCCTTGCTGGGTCGCGGGTGTCCTTCGGGCAGCGAGAGGGAGAAGTTCTGCAGGAGCGCGGTGAAGGTGNCCGACTTAACTGGAAGCCTGCATGCCAGTATGTTATGTAAATTATATGTAGTTATGAGCAGTGATTTCTCTCAAAGACTTGTTTCCAAAGTGCGCATTTTATCATGAACAGCCTGAACATTATATTTATAACACTCAGCAGTTCCTTGACGTCCTGAAAAAGAAGAGCATGTCCTTCTTTTTAATATTTTTTTTTGTATCCGGTCAGATTTTTTATGATAAAAAATTTAGACTGTTTTGACTTGTGAAAGGCTGGTACTTGTCTCCTTATTATTATGAAATTGTTTGCATTTCTTCAACGAAACCTGTTATATCTGTGTTGTCAACATTTACTAGGTTGTAATTATGTTTACGACTTTTCCACCAATTTCTCATTTAGATTCATTTNTCTTCAACGAAACCTGTTATATCTGTGTTGTCAACATTTACTAGTTTGTAATTATGTTTACGACTTTTCCACCAATTTCTCATTTAGATTCATTTTTTATACTTCATTGTGTGCATTAACATGTCTTGTTGTGTAAAACAATAGAAATCATACAAGTTTTTTTTTATGGTAGGCTTAAGTAGCCTACCAGGAAAAACAAAACTTATAATGAGAAAGATATTTTATGTTACTAATTAAACTTTTGAAAACTGTTTGCTTAAAATACTAAATACTTGATTAATTTGATTTTTCAAAGTTATTAAAATTAATCTGTATGCGAAAAAATTGTAATTTATCGTTCTCTAATATAATAAATTTGTGACACTCACGAAATTGCATTGTTCTCCATTTCAATGAAAAGCCCTCCTTTTCCAGAGTGAATGTCTCCCTTTTGTGTTCTAAGCGTTCCACTGAAAAATTATTTTGTACCTGCCACAGAATGTTTTGTTGGTTTTCACTCTCCAAAAATTTTTTTTGTGGAGAACATATTTTTGTAGCTACCACAAAATTAAATGTTATTGACCACAAACGTATAGTGGTGACAATTAAAAACTTTTGTGTCCACCACAAAAAATTTAGCAGTGCGAATACCAACAAAAAACTTATTGGCCACCATAAAATATTTATTTTTTCATAGTGGTAAACCTGACCGTTTAGGCGAGGAGTAGGGAACATAGGGTTAGTATAGCTCGCCGGAGTTCCTGGGGGTCATTGTGATGCTGAAGGGCGGCGTGGTGAAGGTNAGGGTCAGTAGAGCTCGCCGGAGTTCCTGGGGGTCATTGTGATGCTGAAGGGCGGCGTGGTGAAGGTTATGCCGCCAATGTGCTCCTTGCTGGGTCGCGGGTGTCCTTCGGGAAGCGAGAGGGAGAAGTTCTGCAGGAGCGCGGTGAAGGTGNTATGTGCTCCTTGCTGGGTCGCGGGTGTCCTTCGGGCAGCGAGAGGGAGAAGTTCTGCAGGAGCGCGGTGAAGGTGACGAAGAGGTTGGTCCTGGCCAAGGACTCGCCGATGCACGACCTCCTGCCCTGGCCGAAAGGGATGAGCGCCTCGTCCTTCCTCAGCTTGCCCGCGTCGTCCAGGAACCTCTCGGGCCGGAAGTTGTGCGGGTCGCCCCAGTAACCGGCGTCCATGTGCAGGTGGAACAGGTTCAGCAGTATCCTCGTCCCCTGCGGCCAGTGTCGTGCGAGTTCACCATCAAAATTGCATTATACTATATTCGCGGTTTCTTTACACTTTCTAAATCAAAATTTGAGNGTCGTGCGAGTTCACCATCAAAATTGCATTATACTATATTCGCGGTTTCTTTACACTTTCTAAATCAAAATTTGAGAAAACCACCCATGTATGACGCGCTTGGTTGTTTACTAAATATGCCACGTATCACAAGTGTTTTATACCTGTGTAAAATAGGAGTACCTCATTTTTGTTAAATTTAACTGTTACTTATATTATAACTATAAATTATAAAATTTCATTTATAGTTTATATGAATGAGCGCAGATAGAAAATAGGTGTGTTGGTTATGTCTAGTAAGAAGTGGTACTTACGAAAAATATGAAGTACGAATGCAGTACGTTTTCCATTTGGCGTGATTGTCTAGACGTGGTTAAACTTTGTTTGCACTAGGCGCAGGAGTATCTTCGAAATAAAACTTTAGCAGGGTTTCAGAAAAGTCGGAGGTAATCATGAATGGACTATAGAGAGATTTCAGTTATTTAAGTGGAAAATTAACTTTTAAAAGTTTGAGTANTCGGAGGTAATCATGAATGGACTATAGAGAGATTTCAGTTATTTAAGTGGAAAATTAACTTTTAAAAGTTTGAGTATAATTTATTTTAAAAATTTGCTTTCGAGTGTATGTTCTTCAAATAAGTTACTAAGTGCATTAAAAGTACTTTGGTATATAACAGAAATCTCTCATGGATGGCAAAGAAGAAATAAACTACAGACACGTTTACAACCGAACTTTAATATGTTGTATTTCGGCATCATGTATAAACAAAAATGACACAAATTTGGCTAGAAACTTTTGTCAAAGGCACATTTAGGCAAGAGTACAGCCCTAAAATAGTTAACTCTTAATGGAGTTTCACTTTAAGAAGGAGAAGATCTTGTATGTGAAAACGTAGCTACCTATGTTAAGCACGTATGTTCTGCAATACTATTGGAAGATATTATAGTATTCAATATAAAAANGAAAACGTAGCTACCTATGTTAAGCACGTATGTTCTGCAATACTATTGGAAGATATTATAGTATTCAATATAAAAACAAACGTTCTCAGAATTAGAAAATTGTGTTAACATTTAATATCCGCCGGGGAAACGAGAGGTAGCTTTTAAAGTTCGCGAAATACAAATGAACGAGTTCGTGCGAACATGTTCATTTTAAAAGTTCACTGACAACACTGCCAGCGCAGTGCGATGTGGTCAACGCCGCCGATATGCGAAACAAACTCCAAAACAACAGTTGATATCAGGCGTGGTTTGTCTGCGAATGGGGGTGAAGTGAATTTACAAAAAAANAAACAAACTCCAAAACAACAGTTGATATCAGGCGTGGTTTGTCTGCGAATGGGGGTGAAGTGAATTTACAAAAAAATTGTGTCCTTGAGATAAAAAAAAACAGCAAGGTAGAAACTGTTCGCTCGGTAAACTGAGCACTCCTGAANAAAAAAATTGTGTCCTTGAGATAAAAAAAAACAGCAAGGTAGAAACTGTTCGCTCGGTAAACTGAGCACTCCTGAAAGCCGTCCTAAGATCTACTTGTAGGTCCGTCGCATGTTCTTCCGTTATATGTAACATTGACATTGCCGCGGGCCTCGTCACTTTATTCATGCGTCAGTCAATTGAAGCTGTGAAATTGTTAGAAAAGTAAATATTTTACAAATNTCGTCACTTTATTCATGCGTCAGTCAATTGAAGCTGTGAAATTGTTAGAAAAGTAAATATTTTACAAATTCCCTTATTTTTACACGCATTAAAAAAACAGAAAGCCAAAGGAATCACTATAGTATTCAAAAATATTTAACTAATATATAATATTTTTAATTCAACGTTAAGTCATAGAACTACCTTCCGTCCGTCATTATCAACTTTACTGATTGCACTCCGGCCAGTGTGTCCGTTAAAAGATAATATAACATATCATATACAAATATAAAACGTTGATTTCTAAAGTGCCCTGTTAACCATGAACACCTATAGGTAGGGCAGGGCGTAAGGTCTCGTTGACAACGCGGTTATTAGAGAAGGAGCAAGTTGCTCAGAAGATGAAGGAACCGGGAAGAAATCACACCTGGCCTTTAGTAAGGAAACATGCCAGTATTCGTCTGGTGTGATNCAGAAGATGAAGGAACCGGGAAGAAATCACACCTGGCCTTTAGTAAGGAAACATGCCAGTATTCGTCTGGTGTGATCTCAGGAAGCCATGTGAAACCGAAATAAGGATGGTCGTGCCGGGAATAGAACCCGTACTTAAAAGAAAAAGTATTTCCACAGTAGTAAGTCAAAACTAAAATGCCACAAACAGGTATATACGTTGGAAGCTGATCTACCAACAGCAGGCAGTTTTGTGAATATGGTTCATTCGCGGTTACTTCAAACTTTTCNTATACGTTGGAAGCTGATCTACCAACAGCAGGCAGTTTTGTGAATATGGTTCATTCGCGGTTACTTCAAACTTTTCTGAAACCCAGCTAACGTTCTACTTTCAGTCTATTCCTCCNGTGAATATGGTTCATTCGCGGTTACTTCAAACTTTTCTGAAACCCAGCTAACGTTCTACTTTCAGTCTATTCCTCCATCTCATGCAAACAAAGCTTCGTCATGTTTACATATTACACCAAAGGGACAGTTTGTCGTATTTGTGCGAACTCCGTTTAACAATAATTTGCATAAGAACTATTTCTGACTTACCAGCACACATATTTTCTCTTTAATTTTATTCATATTAGTTACAAACGTAATATTATAACGTAATTCTAAAATTTAGTGAATGTTATATATAATATAAACTAACATACTTTCATGTTAAAAGAAGTATAAAACACTTGTGATACATGACATATTTAGGGAAAACCCAAACATTTCATGAATAGGGTGATTTTTCATAGGTTCGAATTAAAAAGTGTGATGCAAACGTTGATAGACTATATATAATTGTTGTATACTGTTGTATATACGCTGCTTACTTTAGGGATGAAATATCCTCTAAACGTTGTGTCGGTTAGCGCAGAGTGTGGGACGCCCAAGGGGACAACGTTGGCGAACCGAAGTATCTCCTGGACTGTTGCATCCGAGTAGGGTAGTCTGAAACAACGTTCAAGATGTCAGAAAAGAACCCGCACAATACTGCTTCAACGCTGTTAACCGAGAACCTTAGGAACCTACGTTTGAGAACAACCATGGCAATATAGGAAATTTGCTTGTTTTCTTAACCTGATTGGAATTGGTACTTTCTTCCTGACAGCAAATTTGCCAGAAGCAGTTTCAAGTTTCACAACATTCTTAAAAGTGTAACGTTAAAAATTTCTAGCTATTTAAATTGTTTTTTNCCAGAAGCAGTTTCAAGTTTCACAACATTCTTAAAAGTGTAACGTTAAAAATTTCTAGCTATTTAAATTGTTTTTTTTTAATTGTATTAATATTAGTATACATGCGGGAGATAAAAAATTACCGTGGTGGTTCCAGTTTTTGAGCNGTTTTTTTTTAATTGTATTAATATTAGTATACATGCGGGAGATAAAAAATTACCGTGGTGGTTCCAGTTTTTGAGCCATAAAATGTATTCAGCACCAATTATTGAAACGTCTTCATTGACATGGCATAGAATATCAGTCATGTGGTTGAGTAACTGTAATATAAATTGAGTATCTTCATTTGTTTACCATGTGGAATAAACATAAATTAATGATTACATTCTCTGCAGAAGGCATAGTAGTACAAGAAGTCAAATGACAATATTGTCTCTAAAATTGAATTAAACAATGCTCTATGCCATTACAAAGATACATTTTCAAAAATATAATATCGGNATATTGTCTCTAAAATTGAATTAAACAATGCTCTATGCCATTACAAAGATACATTTTCAAAAATATAATATCGGGCATAAGAAATGGCTTATAACGTATACATCCAAGATGGCATCCAACTCTTTCCCATTAGACCTGGCATAGTATAAATATATTTGTAATTATGACTATTTCTTAATTTCTCTTGATTAGCATACAAATACTAGTCACTGATACCCATGGCAATGTTAAGTTTGAAATTCTGTAGAAGGGCACTGACTATAGAAAAAAGGGACTGAAGNAGTCACTGATACCCATGGCAATGTTAAGTTTGAAATTCTGTAGAAGGGCACTGACTATAGAAAAAAGGGACTGAAGAGGGATTTTTAAAAGTGCTCAGTTAACGTGGAATGTGCCATACGTTAGTCCATGTCTCCAAGTAGAGGTTGACAAACTGTATGTACAGCACGCATGACAAGTTATAATGCAGCTTTCATCCATAACCGCACGACTACGGTTCAACAAGTGTGTGTGTGTCATTCTCCTTAAATGCATTTTTTTTTCACTATATGTTATATTCCATTGCTTTCTGTAATAGTCATCGACAAAATATTACTGTTTGTTTATCAGGAAACAATGTTAACTTAATTTTTCACAATAATATGGGTAAATTGAACTTGTTGGTTGGCTCAGTGGCTATTTTATATACCTACCATACCATTCTTCAGAACCCGACTATTTTATGCCAAATTGTGCAATGTGCATCGCTCCTCATGTGACTATTGTGCCATACAGTACACTGTAAAAAAATTGTTATGTACAAGGAATTATGTGGGAACTAGTTACCAAACATATTTTTGTAACATTTTATTACATTAGAATAAATTTCAGAAAACCTTATGTTGTAATATGTAAAATAATGTTGAATTTTAACGAACAAGTGTTGTAGACATCGACTTTATTATAAACACTAAGCTACATAAAACAATTTTGAATTTTTTTTTAACTAATGTGTTGTAAATATATAATATTTCAGCTGTCAAGTTACAAGAATATATTTGACAAATAGCTTCCAAATAATGGTATGTAAAAAGTACATAGATTTTTTTACTGTGTAGGGATGCCCCTATCACTTCCTCGTACTGTTGCTTCACTCACATCTTGTCTGGGGCCGCGGTGGTGTAGTGGTCAGATTACTCGCTTCCCACCGAGGCTAACTGCGTTCGATTCCCGGAGATTCGTATGTGGGAATCGTGCCGGACGATGCCGCTGTTCGGCGGGGTTTATCGGGAAGCTCCCGTTTCCTCCGCCCTTGCATTCCGGTGCTGCTCGAAACTCACCTCACTTCACCCTCGTCCGCTCTCAAGACCTCGATTTTACGAACCGCCCAAAGATCTCCACACCACAACTGTTCTCTTCTACAGGCTGCGCGGGAGCGCCAGATCTGTACCTCGGCTCGACTGCTGCAGCCGGATCTGCTTATCTATCATCACTCGTACTGTTCGGTAGTAGAGATTCACAGTTTGTTCTGCAATGAGTGTCCGATAATTTAGAGTCGCAGATACGATGCCTAACGTGAAAATAATTTCCAGCACGTTGACCATTCGTACAAAAAATTACTTTGATATCTGAAAAACAGAAAATGTTCACTATCGTTTACGATTATATTTACAGTATGCATTTCGGCGATGGAGAGAAACACAAAATTTAAGTTATATATNGTTCACTATCGTTTACGATTATATTTACAGTATGCATTTCGGCGATGGAGAGAAACACAAAATTTAAGTTATATATACTGCACCCTGTGGTCTCGCCAACATTTCCACACTCATTTTATGAATATGAACTACCTGTGTCAAGCGAAGTAGCTAAGCTTTAAATATTTTTGTCCTAAAAATTAATGGTGTGGACACACAGTCACGCTACAGTGTATTACATCCACAATACCGGACTTGACTGAAAAAAAAAAAAACTGATTTTCCGTACCGCAATTAAGACGTCACAATTTTCTTCTAACGTAACGATAAGTGAGTGGTTTCTTACGCAGCTANCTAAGCTTTAAATATTTTTGTCCTAAAAATTTTACCACACCTGTGTGTCAGTGCGATGTCACATAATGTAGGTGTTCACCGGACTTGACTGAAAAAAAAAAAAAAACTAATTTTCCGTTGGCGTTAATTCTGCAGTGTTAAAAGAAGATTGCATTGCTAAAGTGAGTGGTTTCTTACGCAGCTAACGACAGAACTATACTCCAAGTTGTCAGTAAAATTATCATACCATTGAATGAGCCTACTAAAAAGGCCGACAAGTTTTTATTCCTTTTTATTTCTCTGAAAATAGTTTTTTGTTATCTGGATCTTCAACCTATAAGCAAATTCTCTTTACCTAAAACCTCCCACCGTAATGAAAATATTTGGAAAAGTACAGATTAAAAACTCGATTTTCAAGGGTTCATATCTCACTTAATGTTTAATTAAGGTAGAGTATGTTCCATATATTTCCCACTTTATTTTGCATAAGGAACCATCTCAAGTAGTTTGTTAGTCGAATTCTGCACATTCTGTATATTTACAGCATGATAAATGTATATATACATAATATATATTATGAATATGCCTATATATGTGTGTGTGTAAATTTATCACTTTTGACAGTCCTGAAAAAAATCTACTTTGATGATGTACATTGTGTATTATATTCCACCATAAATAAAATTAACATAGCGATGGGCCTGCCTGATCACTTTATTCATACGCCGGTCAAGTCGAACTGTAAAATTATTAAGAAATTTAATTGATTTACAAATATGGTAATTCTTATATTTATAAGCGTTAAAAAAATGNGAACTGTAAAATTATTAAGAAATTTAATTGATTTACAAATATGGTAATTCTTATATTTATAAGCGTTAAAAAAATGTAAAAGAAATCTTTTCAGATATACATAATGTTTACTTAACACTTCTTATTCCGCGTTAAGACGTGGGACTACTTTNGTAAAAGAAATCTTTTCAGATATACATAATGTTTACTTAACACTTCTTATTCCGCGTTAAGACGTGGGACTACTTTATCTTCGTTGTTACCAACTTAATTGAGTGCA
Source organism: Clitarchus hookeri (assembly GCA_002778355.1). Taxonomy (NCBI): domain Eukaryota; kingdom Metazoa; phylum Arthropoda; class Insecta; order Phasmatodea; family Phasmatidae; genus Clitarchus; species Clitarchus hookeri. The sequence goes on along the minus strand of NQII01009388.1, from coordinate 13,285 downwards.
TGCCACTAATTTTGGTTGTTAAAATATTTGCAGGTCGGAGCAGTGATATTTTTTAAAGGTTTATTTCAAAAGTGAACAGACTGTAGTAAATTGCCTTTAAAAAGTATAGATTAAAAACTTTGATGGCAGTTTAGGGAACGCAACTGAATATTTTTTCACGATATACCTGTTTTTGTCTTGCATAGTAGGCAGACGTTCTTTGCCCACGACCGTGTCTAATTCATGCTGCACCTTGGCTTGTATGTTAGGGTTGAGCACGGCATTGAGTATTCCGTATGCGAGAGCTCCGGTTGTGGTATCACTGCCGGCGACAAACAGGTCTCTTATCAGGCCAATCAGTTGCTTCGCTGAAAACAAAACATTGTAAAGCTGTTATCAGGAGTTCCAAGTTATTTTAAAAACAACTTGTGGAGGGGGGAGTTATTGATTAAATGAAAAATTCCTTCGGACGTATGTCATTGTAGAACTATGTCGTCAAGGAAAACACCGATGATGCTATTACAACCATATGTATACACAAAGAAAACAAGATTAGATGTGGTTGACAAGTAGTTAAAACATCAAACTAGTANCTATTACAACCATATGTATACACAAAGAAAACAAGATTAGATGTGGTTGACAAGTAGTTAAAACATCAAACTAGTACAAAAAAGAATCGTTTCGAGAGTTCTACCAAACCGTATGAAACAAAACGTGACGAGAAACAAACGACAAGACAAATACAAATACATGTAAATATGTCTCAATGGCAGGAATAGTGAGAACACAGGCGTGTATGTTGCGTATGTCCGAATTAATTTTCCATTTAACCATTTTTTACAAACTTATGAACGTATTGTAACTAAAGGGCTATAGCAGACTATCGCAATAAGCTCATTCTCGTTCGTCAGTAACAATCCCATCCTTTAACCATCAGCTTATGCTCAAGTCATTCTACCTAAAAAATAATCTTCTGCGCCTAAGCACTCCAATAAATTAATAACGAACAGTTAAGTTTATTTGTAGAGGAAGCAACGTCATTGCAGTTCATTGTGTCTAATAAACAAACTTCTTTAATCAAAGAATGGCTAACACAAATCTAAACTATGAACGAGGTACACTACACAAATATAGAATGGTAGGTTAAATGAAAACACATTTGCTGCAAACATTTGTGAGAGTAGGTATTAACAATTCGTTTTACTGTCAAGAAATGTAATACAGAAATTATTACAGTAATTTACCCTTGCCTCTCTTTAAGTCATTAGCATAGCTACAAGAACAGAATTNATGTAATACAGAAATTATTACAGTAATTTACCCTTGCCTCTCTTTAAGTCATTAGCATAGCTACAAGAACAGAATTCTCATCTGTCGCAAGCCGGCTTTGGGGATTGAGAGCAAGGCCAACTACCGACAGAAGGAAATTAAGAAAGTATGCCAAACACCCGAGATTACGTACAATTTAGACCTCTACAGAAACACCGCAACAGGTAGCTCTCCACGGCCTTTGATCAAAGCCAAAAACAGAAGAAAACGCTACTTGTAGTAATGCAGTGAGACAAAACTGCATAAAAAAAGGCTTTGGCGGAGTGGGGGGGGGGAGGCTATCAAGAGAAGATCAAAACGAAATCAGAGAGGCTATTCCAACAAGATGGCGAGGTAAACGGACTATATCAATGAAAGGTAGTGACTCATGAACTGATTCCAGGCATCAGGCAAAACATTAAAATTANGAGGTAAACGGACTATATCAATGAAAGGTAGTGACTCATGAACTGATTCCAGGCATCAGGCAAAACATTAAAATTAAATGGATTACCACGAACCATTATGGCACCCATAAAGTGGCCAAGGAAATTTGAAGGGTAGACTNAATGGATTACCACGAACCATTATGGCACCCATAAAGTGGCCAAGGAAATTTGAAGGGTAGACTTTACTGCTTCCGTTTCGTAGACTCTGTGCTGTGTGATGCATGTGGAGTTGACGGTACAGTGGAACACATCCTGTAAGTTGAAGAGTTCTTTCTTCTACAAAGTTAAATATAGGTTCGTTTGGCAGAAAGAAGGGGTTTGGAAATGGATGTAAGAACGATAGTGACTGATTAGGCGACTTGGCTCCTAACTGGATTCAAAACGTTGGCCACCAGATTCAGCAAAAGTCTGGAAGAATATGTATGATAAATGGTGAAAAGAGCGTACTTTCAGAGACTCATAATATGGTACTCACGCGAAGGCTTTCGTAATGTGGAAGTATTGTGATAAGTGAGGGGAGCAGGTTTTACCGAGAAAACCAGTAGAACGTAGAACGAAAAGGCACAGAATAACAAAAGAGAGGAGAGAAGAGGAGAAAATATTATTAGTGACCAGCTGCAATGCAGGGGGGCGGAGAGCACGACAGCCTCCAGGCTATAAATCGGTTGAGTTTAATGCATTATGTAGTAAGATAATACATCTCGCACTACGGATAAGCTAGCGCAATGGAAATAACGTATTGTATTCAAGCATTATTCGTGTGGTAGATAACACGACTGACTGGCACATTAAATGTAGTGGCGACTTCCTATCTGTAGACATTAAACATTTTNACACGACTGACTGGCACATTAAATGTAGTGGCGACTTCCTATCTGTAGACATTACACATTTTCTTTAGTAAATTTATGGTTGAATTAAAAAATATGTTTTGGTTAAGGAAATGGCACGAAGTTGCTTTTCTCGTTTTGATTGGCATGGTGACTCACAACTCGTCTTTGAATTGCCAACTATGCTGCTGCATGAACAAATTTATGAAAATTAAGGGCGACATTTGCAATTACTTACAAGAACTTAGTGTGTAGCATCGACAGAGTTTTTATTGGTTGAGATTTTTGTTCATTTAACAAAATGCAGACCTTCAGTAGTCCTTATTTAAATACTCCGGACAATATTTACAAAAAACTAATGGCCCAACTGCAATTTAAAAGATTACTTCACTCTTAGGTATCACTTAAAAAAAAAAACCTCTGTATTGTACGAAAATAAAGTTCTTTCTCGATTCTCATTCTCAGCTAAATTGCATTGAAAACACATTTGACCGATCCATGAGTAAGTACTGCTACTCACTGTTAAAATATTCACTTTCGTCTGCTTTAATTTGCTGAAGATAAAAATATATAAGATCTTCTGTGATTTTCTTGTCAATGTTTTCTTCGTGATTCTTGATTATGCCCTGTAACAAAAAAAAATCTGCATAAAGATCATGGAAACATTTATTTCGGAATGTGGACATATTTACTCGATGTAAAATATTAAGGTTTAAAAAATGTGTACCTAAATACATTTTGTGCTGAAAACGACGTGTTCTCATACCTCAAGGGTGCTTCGCGTCTCATGGTAGCCAACTAGATAGTCAAATTCAGCCCTGAGGTAGGGTGGACTCGAACTATCACCAATTAGGTCCCTTCAAAACTAGGACGAGCTGCTTAAGCCAATTCATACAATTAAAAATTCCTTGAATCACAGTTATTTTTATTTAATTCAATATATGGCATCAAGGGGATGTTAATGATTGCTTTTCAAGTTATTGATTGTCTCAATTAATTAAAAAAAATCGTTTTCCACATATTATATATTTTCTTGCATTCAATTTTCTAACCAGATACTAGATTTATTAAAGCGTTATGAATGGGAATTGTGCAGTGAAAATATATGTAGCAGTACAGACATATTTAAAGGTCTAAAGAGATATTAGCGTTTATTGCAGATATTTTCATATATGATTGTTTGAATCATTTATGAAAAGTCTTCAATTTAACATTTTGATTGTCAGCGAATACGTTTAAGTGAACTACATATTATTGATTTCTCTATTCAGTTAACTGATTATAAATTATTGAACTTAATAAACAGCTGTTTTTGTGAAACGGCCTTTAGCGAGTACAGGCAAACTTGAGACTGATCTCTCGGCCCCAACTGAGTGTGCCCACGTAATTTTCAGTAAAGTTCTTTTAAAGATAAAGTGCCTTGTTGGGTACTTCACAGAGTTTTTCAGTCAATGTCATTAGAAACATGTTACAAGCCCTACTTAGTCATAAATGCACATAACATATATATCAATAAAACAAATTTTTAATTCAGTTTGCAGAATACTGGAACAGTTGTGCATGTTACCAAACAATTTCTTGTAACACTACAAGTAAAATACTGTATCTTTACAAAACAATATTTTATGAAACATGAGAAACTGATTATGTATCTACATATTTATAATAACTACGAAGTCTACAGTATTTCCTTGATAAAATGTGCCGTTTGTTTTCCATATTCCACCGTATGGTGCGATAAAATGTGGTAGTGTTACAAAAATTATCGTGGTAACTATTTTCCGAAGGAATGCATGTAAAACACAAACATTTTTACGTTGTAGAGATATTATTTTACTGATTTGCTTCGCTGGACCCCTTTCTAGGTCGATAAGGATGGCTTGACGTTTATAGTTTTTCAGAAATAACGCTTTATAGAATCATTTTGTGTATTTGTCAGTGGTGGATTTACACATTTGCCGCCAGTAGGCTATTCAAATTTTGCCGCCTCTACCAACCTCTGCAATTGGATACCCTAGTTCACAGTCATATTAATTACAATTTTTGTGTCAATGAAATTGTAACTTTATGATTTGTACACTATCGTCCTAATTACACCACCTTTTCCCCGTAATTAGTATGATTGTGAACAAGGGGATCGATGTGTCAGTTTCTAGATTATTTTTACAACCCAACGATTTAGTTAAGATTGCACAAGAAATAGTTTTTGGGTATATTTCTGAGCTAATAAAAGTTCAATCATGTACTACTAATAAAGCGGGGTAAGGTATGACGCTTCGGCTCCCGCGGCGGCCGCGCCGCGCTGCGCTCCTGCAGTCAATTCGGCCAGACACACTTAGCGAACGGTCATCTCACTCGTTTCCGCGCCGCAACCAAACGCGACTACGCTAATTGTAGAAAAATGTATCTAAGTGGTGAAACATATTACATGTTGAATTGTTTGTGTGGACCTAATAACATTTAGGTATATAAATATGAATCTTTTTAATTTCTGTAAGACATAAAAAAAATTTGGCCCCAAATTTGCCGCCCCTAAAATCTGCTGCCCTAGGCTCCAGCCTACTCAGCCTGCTGGTACATCCGCCACTGGTATTTGTTGACAATGTTCTCCTCTCAGAAACAAAAAACAAAAGGTGATCACTATAGGGGAATGTATGTTCAGGCCTGAAGGAGCGAACAAAGTGCCATTGACCTCGGCCGTCGGTCAAGTTGTGTGCGCGTAGCACTCAACTTGACTTATTTGTTGGCCTTAACCTTCCTTTATGGATCTACTTTGTGAGATCTCCTGATGACTTTGAATTACCTTAAACAGAAAATTGTAAGAAATTCTTAATTAAATGGAAGATGTCTGTTTAAATATAAACTTATTTAAAATTAGATTTTGAACAATACATAAAAAAATGTTTTAATTGTATGATAATTCTCTCAAAAATACATTTTGTAAATTAATTTTATTTTAGGTAACTCCCTTTTTTTTAACACAAAAATTTCCGTTACTGGCAATATAGTGACGCGTACCTCAATTTCTAAGTTTTTTGTTAAACACCAAAGTCAGTGTAGTTCAAATACCATTTAGGTATTCACGTGTGTTTAAATATTTGGCACATGCATTCTACTACAAATTGCGATGTCCCTGTGGCCTCATATCCTTGGTTTTCCTGAAAGAGGCAGTCAGCCTGAAAGTTTCATGTAATGCATAACTCCCTTGTTGTGATAAAAATTGTCTGTGTGCGTGTATTTCGTAAACATAACTGAAACTTCCGTATTGGGTACTCTTGTGGTAAAACCATAGGAAACCCGCGAGTGCAGTAACGAGTATCCACTCAAATTATTTACTTTACAAGTCAGTTTACTATTGCGTATCCGGTCGAATTCCGTTTAACGTATCCAAGTTCAAGCCAATTGTTCCGTTTAGCGTATCCAAGTGTGGTTTTACCTAAAACCTAAACGTTTTCAATTAGGAAAACGTACAAGGGTGTGTGANATCACCATGTTGAACGCTCGGAAATTGATTTATTTCTCACCGGACGTAAACACATTCCTCATCGAGCATGACATCCTTAAACCGTCAATACCATGTAGACGATGCAGAAAAGGCGAAGCCAAGCTCGTGGACAATCGAGGTTTGTTTTACTGGTGTCGACAGCGCATGGAGAATGGCACAAAATGCAATTTTAAAGTGTCGGCAAGACAGGGCAGTTTCGTGGGAGATTCAAATTTGTCGCCGGGCAAGATCATCGAGTTGTGTTTATTGTGGTGCCTGATCAAGTATCCCCGACAGCAGACTATAGTAAACGAACTTAAGTGCTCGGGCAAGACAGTCGTCGCCTGGTCGAATTTCTGCCGCCAAGTGTGCATAGACTGGGTGTTAACTTACAGGAAAAGAATCGGCGGGCCTGGCAAAATAGTCGAGATAGACGAATCAAAGTTGGGTAAGCGTAAAAACCGCAAGGGACGAAAAGTTCACGGCCAGTGGGTTTTCGGCGGTGTGGAGAGAGGCGATCCTACTAATTTCTTCCTGGTGCCGGTGGAAAAGAGGAACGCCGCGACTTTAGTCAAATGTATTCGTGAATGGATTGTGCCGGGCACGACGATAATTTCAGACTGTTGGCGAGGTTACAGTAACTTGGACATGCACGGCTATCGCCACCTGCAAGTAAATCACCGGAAGGAATTTGTGTGCAGTGAAAAGAGTGGAATAGTTAACACCCGAAACAAACTAAAGTTGAGGCAAGGCGAATCTTTAAGAGTGCACACACAAAATATATTTGGAAAAAGAACCACCCATACGGGCAACGACTGCACTCGTTTCTAATCCACGCAGCTGCAATGCACGAGGAGACTCGTCACGAAGGAGACAACGGTAATGAAGGCAGTTCTCTCAAAAGGTATAACTAACGCTTTGCATTTGTAGAAAAAATAAATAAACGGATTAACGAAAAGTACTTTTATTTTTTTTCAGATGCGGGCAATAATGGCTAGTGAAAGAAAAAAGTGTGCTTGAGTAGCTTCTTGTGTCAATTTAAAAAGAGAATACGCAATAGGAAATTTTTAGCAAGTCACTTCTCCGCAATAGGATAGGCCCCGAGAAGCTAATGGCTAAAAAATTACCAACTTCTAGTAAACATTTTGAAAGTGTTTGAATAGCTTGCTGTTTGCATCAGTTTAAAGTTAGGGGACTTATTTAAAATTAAAGTGTGAATTACTCGCTGTTTGCGATGTCTGTTTAAATTGGAAATGAGTAGCTATTTATATCAGTTTAAAGTTGGTTAAATTACTTGTACCTAAAATGGCTTGTTGTGTGTTTGAGTCAATTTAAAGTGTAAACGAATTAATACCTCGTTAAAATGAAAATTACTTGCAATGGCTCGCAGTTTTGTACGAGAGAGAGGAAAAAAATACCACATGTGTTTGTTCCTTCTCCAAGGAAAAAGCAAGAACAATAAATATATTCAAAAGAAAGAAACTACCTACGTTTTATAAATGGACTAAAAAATAAATCGCTAAACACACACACACAGAATTTAAATAACATGTATTCAAAAACCACACACAAAATCAAATTTTTACATTTATATACATGTTTAATAAAGTTGGAGACTCTAGGATAGATTAGCTGGCTGTCCATTTTTTAGCTGCAGTACACTGCCTACATCCAGCAGTAGGTAATCTTCAGTTATGTTGTCGCATCCCGAGCCGCGAAAGGGTGATGTCTAGAAGCCCTTAAAGAGTACCATCTCGCCGAGTTCCGTTTGGAGTATCCAAGTTCGAGCCAATTGTTCCGTTTAACAATCAGAAAACGTACAATGATGGGTGCGGTTTACTTCTTCACTGTAGGCCGGAGCGTATTAAAAAAAAAATCATTCATTTGCTTACAAGTCTCGCAGCCCATCACTGTATCGCTCTCCTTTGGCAATACGATTCCAGATTTTTTGGCCCTCATCATATCGCACCATACTCTTGGGTGAGGGTGACGAGGAAACCTCGGTACTATTTCATCCCAATCACAGCGATGGCACTGTTCATACCCTCCAAAGCACACGGTGCACTTGGTAGCGGTTGACATATCGGCTTGATACAGTCAGTACAACTATGGTGCATTGACGTCCATGCCAAAGCTTATAAGCAAGTCGTCAGAATATAAATGGATACAACAAAAGTATATATATTTTTTTTTTCATTATCAGATACAAGTAAGGTAGAGTGAAAATAAAAAATATACACGAGTAGCTATTTGCCTCAGTTTAAAGTGCGAATGAATTGTTTAATTGTTTTGTGTGGTGATTTAAAAGTGTGTGGAGTGTCTGTGTATGTGTAGTAAGAGCGAGGTCTTTGTGTAGAGTTTAAAATGACTTGATATTTGCATCAGTTCAATGTGTTTGAATGGATTGCTGTGTGTGTGTGTGTCAATTTAAAGTAAAGTTTAAAATGAATTAGTTGGTTTTAAAGTGTTTGAATTTAGAATCAAATACGTAATAGGAAATTTTAAAATGACAATGGCTTGCTGTGTGTGTGTCAATTTAAAGTGAGAATGGCAGTAGTCGTGATAACTAATTGTTTAGAGTTTAAAATGAATGAATTGTTTAAAGCTTAAAATAAATTAGTTGGTTTAGGATCGAATACGTAATAGGACATTTTTAACAAGTCACTCTCCGCAGTGGGACAGGCACCGAGGAACTATTGGGAAAAATTAATAACATTAAAATGAATTAGTTGGTTTAGTTTTCATGTTTTAAATTGTTTGAATAGCTTACTGTTTGGTATATAATCAACTTGTACCTAACTAGGAATCTCACAACTGGTTTAGTTTAGATAATGAACATCAGAACAAACAGTAGTTGGTTTTAACAGTAAAAAATTAAAGTGCAAAAGGAAACTTAGCATTTGTACAAAAAAATAAACAGATAAACGAAAAGTATATATATATATATATTCATTTTAAGTTACATAGGTCAAATTCTTCGCCTCGTTATCTCTGTGTATCCAGTTACCAAAATTATTTTTTCTTTCTGAAAACAAAACAAATTAAATTTTATGTACAGATGTTTTTTCCGCCTGGGTAATGTGACACGATCGGCCGCTACAAACACTTACTTTGGCTTTCTGATGATAAGCTCGTTTGAACTCATAATTTTTGACATTGGGTCGTATGTCACATACGACCCATCATCCCAATTCTCTTCCGAACAGGGGGGTTTAGAAGGAGGGAAGGGGGAGGGGGAGACGAGGGCGAAGAAGATTCTACAGCTGCGGGTAATGGCGATCCTGTAGTTTTGGTTGCCATCTCCACAGCTGCCCTACATTTAAATAGATGCCTCCCCATTCGCGATTGCAAAATCTTATGAGATCGCTTAAGAGGGCACTGTACGAAGGGGTCTTGTGGTTCCTCGTNTATGAAGGGGTCTTGTGGGTCCTCGTACATATTTCACCTGAAATGCAAAACCATCGTGAACCACTATACCAGCCGATTGTAGCTATAAAAATAACCTCGCTTAAAATAAAGAAAAAGTGTATACGTTACCTATGTTGGTAAGAGTTCCTTTTGTTGATCGAATGATGATCCATTGATAGTTTTTCTGTGGCCAGCTTCCAATATATATACCCCTAGACATGGCAAACAAAGCTATTGCTTTCTACTTTTGTAATCCATTTGGTAAATAAAAAAGGAGGGGTTAAGCTTATGGAGGCCTTGGAAGAGCCTTACACAACACTCACGAGTGCAGCAGAGACGTGGGATATTATTTTTAAGTTTGTGAAGCCTGTGTCGTTTACTGTTGACATCATCGACATATTTAAATCGCGACTACAAAGGCGTGGATTGCATAACATTCATCAAAAACGAACAAAACGAAAGATCATTGCACAACACCGACGAGTATGATCATCAGTTTAAAGTTGGGTGACTTGCGGTGTGTAATGTCAGTTTAAAAAGTGAATGTCTGTTTATTTAATTGCGCAATACATTGGTAGCACAAGTGAGGTAAAATTCTTCGCCTCGCCGATATATATTCAATTTTGTGTACTTGACTAGAAATCTCACAAGTGGTTTAGTTTAAAATCACAATGGCTCATTTAAAATTAAAGTGGTAATGTGTCTAACTGTTTATGGTATCAGTTTAAAGTTGGGTGATTTGTTCCATTTTAAAGTGCGATTGACTTACGGTGTGTAATGTCAGTTTAAATAGTGAATGTCTGTTTATTTAATTGCGCAATGCATTGGTCGAGCAGATAACAACTTCTGGCCCTACTGATAACAACATCCGGCACGGAACCTACATCATGTGCAGGTCGTTACACGCTAATGATTTTCAAGGCGAGACCTGTTTTATATGTGTTTGGTGCAGGTGTCATGATAGGGGTCTGTGTTATTATTAACTGTAGACATATTAATATATCATATTTTTTATTATGCAACGTAAACATACTGTACATGACCTAACATTCTTACATCACCATTAGTACCATTCCCCCCCTACCCCCCGGCCAATATATATTCAATTTTGTGTACTTGACTAGAAATCTCACAAGTGGTTTAGTTTAAAATCACAATGGCTCATTTAAAATTAAAGTGTAATTGACTTGCGGTGTGCGGTGTCTGTTTAAAATGATAATGAGTAGTTATTTGTGTCAGTTTAAAGTTTAAATGAGTAGTTGTTTTAATTTGTAAAACTAGGATGGCTGAGTGCAAACTTGCAATTGCAATACCGAGCCAATATTCACAAAGCGTTGCACAACTTCTAAATAAAGCGAACAATACGAACGATCCACAGCCCAGTGCGTTTTTATAAGCCTGTAACTTCCTGTTGGCATCACCAACCAATGCCAACCTCGATTAGAGAGGTTTGATGGCCATGGCGTGGCTGAAAATCTACATAACCTTCGCATATAGCGAACAATATGAACAAGCGCCAAGACTGTGCATTTTAATAGGCCTGTGATTTCCTGTTGGCATCAACAACCTGATTAAATCTCGAGTGCAGAGGCGTTAAGGTCTTGGAGGGGCTATAAAATCTACACAACTTTCAAATAAAACGAACAAAATTAAACAACCTCGCGAGTGCAAAGAGAGGTGAGTTACACAGCAGTATTTCCAGCCTTCCTCGTGACATGCTAACATTTGTGGACACCTTGGAGTTGCACAACTTTCAAATAAAAAGAACAAAAGGAACGAGACTTAAGCTTGTGAATTTTAATAAGCCTGTGATTTCCTGTTGGCATCACCAACCTGATTAAATCTCGAGTGCAGAGGCGTGAAGGCCTTGGAAGGGGCTATAAAATCTACACAACTTTCAAATAAAACGAACAAAACTAAACAACCTCGCGAGTACAAAGAGAGGTGAGTTACACAGTAGTATTTCCAGCCTTCTTCGTGACATACTAACATTTGTGGACACCTTGGAGTTGCACAACTTTCAAATAAAAAGAACAAAACGAACGAGACTTAAGCTTGTGCATTTTAATAAGCATGTGATTTCCTGTTGGAATCACCAACCTGATTAAATCTCGAGTGCAGAGGCATGAAGGCCTTGGAAGGGGCTATAAAATCTACACAACTTTCAAATAAAACGAACAAAACTAAACAACCTCGCGAGTGCAAAGAGAGGTGAGTTACACATCAGTATTTCCAGCCTTCCTTGTGACATACTAACATTTGTGGACACCTTGGAGTTGCACAAGGTTCACTAAAAAGAACAAAACGAAAGGTCCCTGCACAAACTCATGATTCCGAGGCATTGATACATGAAATGCATAAATTATAATCCTCACTGTAAGCTAGTGAAGACTTTAAAGTTTCCATGTCTTGATTTTTTTTTTTTAACTCAATGTTATTTACACAACTCATTTTACTAGCTGGTTATTGGTTTTGGATTTAAAATGTAAATGAGTCGTTGTTGGGTATACAATAGGAAAATTTCAGCAACAAGTCACTTCCACACGGGGATATGCCCAGGGAAACAATTGGCAAAGTGACCAATTGTTCTGTTTTCAGTTTGGATACGCCACAGGAAACAATTAGGTATTTTTCTAAATGTTTTTAAAATATAAATAAATACATGAATCAAAACAAATGAGGCTTGGTGGCAATTTCCACCTGTCGGTTTGGATATGCAAACCCACCACTTTTCAATTCAGATCGTTTTTCATGTGGATACGCACAAAGAAACTTTTGGTAAAAATCAGGTAATTACAGGCCAGCTGGATACGCAGGGAGAAATTTTGCATTTGTTTTGGGCTTCTCAGGACTTACGTTGGATACGGAATAGACGACTTTTTGGGTGGTTTTTATTTATCATTGGATAAGTAATATAATGTTTTTTTTTGGTGATTTGGATACGAAATACGAAATAATCACCGAATACCGCCAGTAGGTGTCCTGTGAGTTTAGGCTACATTGTGTACATCGTGGTGCTATCCTCTGCTTCCAACAGTGTATTATGACAATATACATTCGACCAGGATTATTAGTGACTTTATTGGTGAGGAAGTAAAGGCTTTTGCCTTCTTTTACACTTAACCACATACATCAATGTATAACAAAACATGAAATTGCACAACTGGGTTATCTATCCTAAAAACACATAAACATACAATCAAAATTATATGAAAACTTACACTACAAACCATTAAAAATAAGTCGATACGAAATGTTGTTTTTCGCTTTGGTAAACATTAACACAGAAAGTAATTCATTCCAGTAGGGCAAAATATTCATTCCTCTTCCCTCAGCCCTATGATACGACCACTGCTACCAACATTACAACACGAGTCAGAATGGAAATCTTGCACACTGGGACGAACTTAAACAGTCTGGCAGATAAGTTTGCTGATTTCACTTGTGTGGCCGAGTATGAAATGTAAATCATCTGCATACCTCACATTGTCAAATCTACATACCATATTTCATTTCTATGTGTTGTTTACGAGTGCGGCTATTTTTTGACGTATGTACTTTCCCTTGGTACAGTTCAGCTATCAATATAAAGCTTTGCGTATGTCGGTACCAACAAAAAATTGTTAGCATTAGATGTTATTGGCAGCAGCTGTTTACGGAATTGCGGAATAGTCAACAACGAGTGATGTCTCCCACCTCGTGAGGGACTTTCCTCATTGAATGCTGTTTTCTGATGCATGCAGAGTTGATCATTTAAGACGCCCGCCTACCTGAGAGCAAGTTGGTCGTTCCGGTCTCGCGGTGAAGCCAGCCGGGTGGGCGAC